>JAVJAQ010005576.1:0-138546 GCA_032362365.1 Zygogramma bicolorata | reverse complement strand
ATCCTTGAAAGTATGCATAATTTTTCCGTGTTTCATCAAGAAACGCAAACTGGCGCCTTCGCCAAAAATTACGTTCTATTCAAAGTCGCTACAAAAACAAATCGTTAATTGTTTTTCCACTCAAGATATTAGTTGTATTTTTGATGGGCTGTAAAGTTTTGTACTGTAGACAAACTTACTCATTGAAAATTATGGAATAGTATTTTCTATTGAATGAAAAAAAAAACCGGCATGCAACTCGGTAGAGCATTTTGTAGTCATGCTACTTTTCGAGATCTCACAGAAATCGCATTCATCATTCAAAATGTATTTTTTTTTACCATCTACTTATATTCCTTACAGTTTCTTCTGTTTCATGCAGTTTTGTTGTATAGTTTGCGGGTTGACAAACGTTACATACGTGGCGCAATAGTTATACACCTACATATCGTTTCCCATCTAAACCTGTTTCTGTGATCTGTGTTCCCAACTCTCGCATAAGGTGCGAATATCTTGATAACTTTGTAACTTGTTACATCCCCCTGTGAGAACAATCACACATTGCTCGGTGATATCTGCGAGAACTGAGAATATATTTCACACTTCCGAATTATAAACTTATGGTTCGAATAAAAGCTAATTATTCGATCCACAGCACGAACAACCGGCAAAACAGACAATAAAGATATGAGTTATGTAGCAGTTTGCAGGGTGAAAGAAGCTCCGGGAAATAGACTGGAGGAAACAAATCCGTTTAGTTCTGTAATTAATAACCGGCAAACGTGAGTCTGTTTCCTGTTTCGATAACAATAAATGAATAACAGTTGTATATGAGGAAACTTTAATATGCCGTTAGCAACTTTGGAGGGAGTCGATTCAATGGGGATCCTTTTGTTGTGTTAGAAAATTAGCGATTATACCTCATATCTACGTCCTACGATAGACATCATTATTCTCGTTTTACAAACCCCAAGAGGAGAATGTTTTGTATGACGATGATTTTTTTTTGGAATACAGATTCACACGAAGGGAGAGCCCTGTAATGTTCAGAGGAAACTGTGCGAATCAAGAGACAGAAGTAGTAGTAGTAGATTGATCAGTCTTGGTCTTGGTATTGACCTTGATGTTTCAAGACCAAAACGAGACTGGCACAGTCTTGGTCTTGATAGTCTTGGTCATGGATCAAAATGCATCTAGAAAGGACGGTATGCTCAAGGTAGAAAAATTTAGGCCTTTTCTGAAAACATCTTCAAACGCTTTTGTAATGCTTATAAATGAGTCATGTAGTAGCACTTTTCTTTTTTTTTCAATCTAGAATAATTTTCTCATGTATAGAAAAAAATAATAACTTCTTATCAATCATTTTCAAAAAATGTGAAGTGGCAATATTGCTTTTCGATGATTATTTGAATGATGAATCGTCAGAACTGACATTTTCTTATTAGTGTTGTTGATAACAAATAAATGCATCGTTTTCTTTCCAATTTGTTCATTTAATTGAATTATTCAGCATATTTTTGATTTTAACGCTTTCTATATCTATCTAGTTGTTAATTTTTCATGGCCCCAATAAAGTGGTTTGATTGCAATGGGCACATCAATAAAAAAAGTAATAATGAATTATACCGGCAGTGTCTACTGAATATTCGAGCTCACAGAGATGTTGACTGGGTAGATCCTGGAGAAAACTGTAGTATACTAGTAGATAGATATTTTTTCACTTCAATTTGTATATCTACATACGCCCTACTACCATTGAGACAAGTTATTCTCTAGTTCCGAAATGTTGATTTTAATCGTGTGCTAGTTTGTTGGGATAATTCTTTTTTGGAAGGACAAAGGAATAGAATGAAGTTCAAGTTGTACCATTAATAATTTTTTAATCTGAATCACAGTTCTGTACTTCTACTCAGTTCCAAAATATTGCTTGCCTTAATCGTCGTGGAACAATCTGTACTTATTTTTTTATTGATATATTGCAATATTTTATTGATTATTTATCCATTTGATTGGGCCAATAGGGCATGTGTGGATAAAAAGCTGTTGAAATATATCAGTAAATAATGAATACAATTGAAAAATGTAACATTTGATGGTTGCATTTGGGGTTTTGAACCATACAGAACTTTTTATAAGGAATACATTTTTGTCGTAAAAATAAGCACGTCGACAACTCAAAAGTGCTCATAGATATCAATATATAATGTTAAAGCATTATGTAATCTACACCAACTAGCTATTTGATGAATGGATGTGAGTATTGCTGTCTTGATTAATATATCAATGATGCTTGTTTTTCATAACTGCTATAAAAAAACAAGATTTTTTAAAGAACATTCAAACTTAGTGTGCTCTTTCTTGCTGCCACTTATCGATCACCCACACCATCATCGATATCAAAAACTTAAAAAACGAAAAGAGTGGAGTTACTGGTGACAGTGAAAAATCGCAATAGTAATCAATTCTGTTAGCTGATTATACTAACACCGATCTTCAATTATACTTATACAAATATCGTTTGATTGCGCCCGCTATATATCAGTGCTATCAACACCACAAGAACTTTTGATATGTTCAAAACCTTGCCAGAGATTAATCTGTGACCTCGCCTAGTTTAAAACGTTTCTATAACACTAGAGATTTCATAGATTCTGCAACAAAATCCGATATCTCTAAAACACCGAAGTTTCTCTGTATGATCTCTACCTATGTATTACAATGCAACCACAGACCTCAGATTGCAACCCAGCATACACACATAAGCGACGTTGCCAAAATGCCTATTTTAGTATTGTATTACCTAAAAAAATTGTGGTAAAGAAAAGCTTATTTGAAAATGTTCCGGAATGATTTAAAGCTGAAATTTAAAAAAAATGTTCCTTTTTTATTGACCTAGGATTGTGCAAAATCTTATGACTGAGAGCAGATGGCCCACAAAATCATACCCTCCTCTGAGGTATTCAATTCATTTGTCCAACAGTTTATTTGCATATAATAAATACATTTTTCGTATTTCCCAGTTTTCAACAATTGTCAATTTGTACGGGTGAAGTAAGCGAAATAAATATCTCATTCTACCATGAGAATATAATTTTTAAGAAATTAGTGAGGGAAGTAAGGGCGGGAAGTAGAGGTGTGTAATGTGACACTTCCCAACATTCAATGTCAATAATTTTTTGTCGTTTATTTCTCTTCAATTGTTCAGAAGTATATTTTTCGAGAATTTCTCCAAGCTAAGATTGAATTAATGGAAGAATGTTCGTTCCAAGGTTCAAACTAGTGAAATGTTTTTTCTGAAAGCTTGTGACTAATTGAAAATACAGCTTATAACTTTCCTTCCCAAAGCATGCTATGCTCCTTCCTGAATATATTTTACGCCAAGTAATTTCAGTAGTTTCCCTTTTGATCTTTCCAGAGGACCCTTATTGCTTTTGTTCCGGTGATGTTGATGTTCTTTACGGGATCGTTGTACGCAGCAAATTTTTATTGACATCATGCATCAGTGAGCGTTGAATCCTGTACTTGAGGATATGGCTAATGGGACGGTAACGTGGTATTTCTGCAAACTGGTGTTGTCAATATCTTTTTTCCGTTTGGTACTGGAATAGTGCGTAATAACTGTAATATCGAGTCAGAGATATCTCGTTTTGTACAACTGCATTGGTGACATTTCGAATGAAAGAAGAAGAGAAGGTACGAAAAGTGCCAAGATGTGTGTTTTCCACACCTCGTTTCTTCTGAGTGAACAACGGCCACTTCAACCTCAAAATAGGCTAGGAATGAGCACATTTTTGAATGATTGTGAATAATCCGAAATAATATCCGAACTTCAAGAACATTCTTCAAGTGAACACATTTTCCACGTATTTTTGAGGGTACCACTTCTGAGTTAAATGTCAAATTGCAGTAACGAGCATCTTGCTGGATCAGTTTATCATATTCCATCGGACACCAATCCAATGCTATCATTAGTTGAAATGAGTCAATTGAACCAGAATTTCAAAATGTGCCGTTTTCAATGTTTCGACCACTTATGCGTCCATCTTCGGGATATTTGAATTTATATCGAAGATAGAGAGCGAAAACATGAAATCAATGCACATAATATTGTAAAACATAAAAAAATTATGTTTGGAAACATATTATGAGAATATTATTCGAATATACTCCAATTATGCGAGAGAGAAGATGAGAAAAAAACATAATCAGTCAATATTATCATGATTTTTTTATTCAAGTGTTCATACCTACCGGAGTAGATACATTTCTGAGAACAGCATTTCAGACAGATTTTTTTTGAATACCTGTTATAATCTAACCACTTCGAGCAACAAAAAAATCGCCGACAAAATCCCAAATTTACTCAAAAGTGAAATGGCTGTTGGTTCATCTCCGTTGGATTCGCAAAGCTCATAGTAAAATGAGGCTAATGTTTGTTTCATTATTTATTTTCTACAGCATATTGTGCCCTGCCCTAATGAGTTTTACCTTGTTTCCAGGGGTTTCATTCAGTACTTCAACAATACATTGGAATTTCGAATGAAACAGGCCAACTTTAATAACATCCTTTTCTGAGACATTGCTACTTCCAGGAAAATGGATGTTACCTTATTACGTTTCAGAGAGCATTTTTGTTAAGTGTACTGTTATTTGATATGGTTTGTGAAAACGAGAGAAAATAGTGTATTATGTAACGAGGGTTATAAGTGTCAATTACGCACGAACGAAAATTTGTGAGCACGAGGCGTTATCAGGGTGCGGTAATTCGCTAGTGCACGTAATTGGCCTTATCCCCGAGTCGCGTATAGTACTCTTCCTACTCCCACAATCCTGACAGCTGAATTGTAATGGCTCACTTACGATACACGTGTGATAATGTTTATTGTAAATTAATGGCTGCCGCTACCAGTCATGAGAAACCGGGTGACTCGGAACCAATTCACCCCCCTGTATCTTCGTTGTTAATTTTTAGTTATATTTCAATTTCGGTAGTTCAATTTGATGTTATGTATGTACAATTTAACAAGTATAAAATAATATATAACATTTCCGGTTTGACCAAAAGCGCATCCAATTTTCATATTTCAAATAGAATCTTAAATTTTTTTGGAGATAACGATTCAGTATAGAATCACCCTTCCAATGATGTATCACAATCATACTCTCAGTTCACAATCTGCTGATATAGTTGATATCTTATAAATATTAATTTTGAATGCTTACTAAGGAGTTTTCGAATTTGGTGAGTAACTCCAATACATACTGAAATACAAAATTGTATTGGAGTTTATGACCAACTTTGAAAATTCCTATTTTAGCATAGAGGAAATATGACGAAGAATTCATCCTCAAAAATAGCTAATCTCGGCTCATCTGCATAAAAAATATTGTGTGAAAAGTTTGACCATGAATTATTGTTCATTATTTCATAGCATACTTTCATGAAAACGCATCGTTATATGGGGAATACAAAAAGTATCATCTTATAATGCTCCAATTATATCAGCAGATTGTGAAAAAGAAGTATGATTGATATATGTCATTGAATAGGTGATTCTATACCGAATCGTAATTAAAAAAAGTCATAGATTCTATTTGAAATGAGAGCATTGGATGCGCTTCCGAATAAGCCGGAAGTGTCATATATGGTTATATTTTCTGGGTCACCCGGGATATAATAAACGAAGAGGGCGTGTTCATTTGGCACTCTGTTGGCTGAATCAGAGCATAATATGAAGATTCATAGTTTTTACAACTTCAGGTTGGTTCGAGGGGAAAACTGGAAAACTTTATTAAATCGTCTGTGTAGAAGAGAAAATGTTACTCAGCACTAACTTTCAGCTTACCTAAATTCCGAAAAATATTTGTATTGTTCATCATAACCAAATCTATCGGGTTGATACTCTCAACGCCGATTTCGCATTGAATGTTTGGGTAAATTTCAATGAATACGGTTTCATTGCAAAGAATATTTCCCTCAAATATGAAATGTCCCATAAGAGCAATGCAATTATCGAAAACTTACAGCGGTAATTGCATTGTATCAAGTCACCATAACAACACATTTGAAACCGTATCGCTAGACGTCAGTAAACAACACAAATAAATGTCAGATAGACTTCAAAAATAGAAAAACATTTCGCGTTTATGTGAGTACTCCATACAATCTATAGAGGAAAGAATAAATGAACAAAAAATAACATTTCCAAGAGAATTTCTTTTTTCGTGAAATATTCCAATGAATTACATTCGTGCATAAAAATGACCAGATAATTTTGCATTCAAGCGTGATATCTTATACAAATTGCATTCGGTTATTTTCGTATTTTGTAAAAGAGCCTTCGCCAAAATATGAAAATAAACTTGCAATTTTTAGATATCACGCTTTCTTGCAAAATTATCGGTAATTTTTTATGCACTTGTGCAAATATAACCGAGAATTTCGTAGCCTCTCACGTGATATATCATTTGATCCCACTTCGAAAAAAAACTTTACGTGTCCGAACCTTTCAAATTTCAAATAGAGGGGAAAGGCATACTTTTACTTGGACCACTCTGTATGTCCAAAATCACAATTTTTAACTAAGATGATGTTGAATTCGTGATAAAAAAGCGGTACTGTATTGATTGCCCAAAAATATATCACCGATTAGGCAAGATCAAACTTGGTACGTTTGATAACAGTAATGAACAGCTTCTTCATTGATGTAATTATATTCAAAATGGAAGTTTCAGTGGCATCGTCAAAACAATCTGATTGATATTCATGGTCAGAATGCTGGATTACCATTAGTTTTTTCCAAGTTCTATATCGATAGCAGATCAATCAATTGAAATTGAAACTTCCTGGTTTCGTGGGTTTTTGTTGTATAATCATCAATTTTATAAGAAAACAATTGTTATTGTTCTATTCCGAACTATGAAAATTGTTATTGTTCTATTCCGAACTATGAAACAATAATATTTGGTATTCGATAAACGAAACTATAGTGTATACAATTTGAAAACTATCGCATGTCATCAATGACGACATGAGATCAACGCAGTGGTACCAAACTATTGATGGAAATGCATTGAAACGTTCACATTGAATTTCAAATTTGGCGCCTGAAATTCTTTGGCATTTGGTTGGCAGCACTCTCAATGTTGCCGCAATTTGTTTTGAGTCTGTTATTTACCAACTGACAACATTGTTTTTCGAATGACAATTCTCTGTTCACATCTTCTGGGTACTTCAAATTAGATAAATGTTTTTCAATGCTAAACTATGCTTGAAAACTATACTATCGGTGCCAAGAATTGGTGACATCTTCGATCAGTTATTTCGAAGGGAAGCGAGATAATTATGCCATCCGCTTTCATTAACAGCTGTTGGAGAGCTTAATTCAATACAACGTAGTAAATTATATTTATAATCTACGGTCAGATATTCATTTTTATCGAGTTGCAGCTGATTCGAAGTCAAGTGGGTATGCTGTCATTGCGATTTCCCAAAAGATGAAATATAACAAAGCTGACAGACCACCAAGAGGCTTACAAATACTGCAATACTGGATATAGAAGTTATATTCAACAATATTTATACTATGTAGGAACGCAGTAAGTGTTTGCAGTTCATACATATGGAAAAACCTCGTTGGAAGTAGCTATTAGACCAGAGCCGAAGCCTTCAAAAATGGTAAAGAATGAAAAAAAATTACAGTAGGATGAAACCCATTAGAAAAGGAGGGGAATATGATCAAAATGAAAGGAAAAATAAATTACGGTCGATCCTAGTTCGGGAAGTGGGTGGGGGTGAATTTTTAAGGGTAAAAAATGGTTTATCTTGATTTCTGGCAAAACTACAAGTCCTATGGAAAAAAGTTGAATGGCAAAGTTGTAGGTAATAAAAAGATCTACAACTTTTGTATTTGCAATTTTTTCACATAACCTCAAAATTCAGGTGAAAAATTCAAAAAAACAAGTTTTTGGTTTTTTATTTATATCTTTTTCAAAAAAAAAAATTTCCTACGAAATTTGGTGAAAACTTACCCTATTATGTCCCAAATACACTGTAATTTATTCGATTCAAAATATTCATTTTTTCACCTTATTTTAACTTAATATGAAAAAAGCACCCTAATTTTCAATCGAAAATTCTGACGTCAAAATATCAGCTTTTTTCAAAAAGTTTGGGTTTTTTTTTTTTGTTGAACTATCTACTTTCTGATGGTGTAAAAAAATATATACATTACTATAGGAAATGTTCTCAGAAAATGCAAAAAATTGAAAAAAACTCAAATTAGAAATTTTTTTTTAATTACTATGTACAATTTCATCAAAAAAATGTGATTGCTGCAATTTTTTTTAGTTAAAAAGCTTATTCATTTAATTCGAATTACATTCACGTCATAGAGAATCTCATACAATATAAATATACATGTAAATCGTACTATTGAATTTAGATACTTAATTCTGATTACGTTATTCATTACATTTTTTTTCAAAAACGTTAATGTTGTTATATATAAATACCTTATCTGAAATTCTAATCAGTTATTCATTAGTTTTTGTTTCTTTGAAGGCATTTCTTCATCGTTAGATTCGACAAACCTTTCCAACTATAGTTGATCGTTGAAATCTTCAAGACCATCATCTTCGTCTCCAATGTTATTTCCAGTCTGCATTGGTTCTTCATCCACACACGAGAAAAACAAGGGCAAAATAATAAAAAGTTTAATGAAAAGATTACAGTCGAAAGGATTTTCCCGTAAACAAGTTGAAGGAGATGCTGATGCTGACATAATTAAGACCTCGATAGAAGTTGCCAGAGATACTAATAAAACTGTCATAGTTGTGGGTCAAGATATTGATCTTTTGGTCCTTTCAAATCAATTGAATTCAAATAATCATGGCATTTATTTTCTCAAACCAGGCTCTGGAAATGGAAACAATCCATTTTTCACGTCTAATAGTTTCAAACATGAATCCTTCAAAAATACTGTTGCATTTCTGCATTGTTTTTCTGGTTGCGATACAACTTCTGGATTTGCCGGAAAAGGAAAGAAAAGTATCGTTAACTGATCATTAGACTCGAAAAATTTATCGAATTTGGCCAATGTTTTTTATAAGGAAGATGAAAGTAAAGAAAATATAAAAAAAATGGATTACAATTAATCAAATCCATTTATAAATGTAAAAAAGAAAAAATAACACTGAATCAATTAAGGTTTCAAAAATATCAATTGGCAAAAATTAAATCATCACTCATTTTGGCAAACCTCCCATCCACAGAGCATATTATCAGCTTCAAACTTGGTTGGGTAACGAATTGACAGCAACAGATTGGGGCTGGAAGCAACATCAGCGTGGCATTATGCCCAAATTCACAGAAAAGGATTTGATTCCGGAAGTATTGCTCAAAACTATTTGCTGCAGCTGTGAAACTGGATGTAACAGTTTAAAATGTGGCTGCCGAAAACATGGTTTGAAATGCACAAATTTATGCACTAATTGTCAGGGTTCTGAAAGTTGCTCCAATATGGAGGAAAAAATCTACGAGAAGTAAATGATTCAGATGAAATTGTGGATGAAGAACCAGTGCAGACTGGAAATAACATTGGAGACGAAGATGATGGTCTTGAAGATTTCGACGATCAACTAGAGTTGGAAAGGTTTGTCGAATCTAACGATGAAGAAATGCCTTCAAAGAGACAAAAAGTAATGAGTAACTGATTAGAATTCCAGATAATGTATTTATAAATAACAAGATCAACGTTTTTCAAAAAAAATGTAATGAATAACGTAATCAGAATTAAGTATCTAAATTCAATAGTACGATTTACATGTATATCTATATTGTATGAGATTCTCTAAGACATGAATGTAATTCGAATTGAATAAATAAACTTTTCAACTAAAAAAAATCGCAGCAATCATATTTTTTTGATGAATCATATAGTGATTAAAAAAAAATTCGAATTTGAGTTTTTTCAATTTTTTGCATTTTCTGAGAACATTTCCCATAGTAATGTATATATTTTTTTACACCATCAGAAAGTAAATATTTCAACGAACAAAAAGCCCCCAAACTTTTTGAAAAAAGCTGATATTTTGACGTCAGAATTTTCGATTGAAAATTAGGGTGCTTTTTTCATATTAAGTTAAAATAAGGCGAAAAAATAAATATTTCAAATCGAATAAATCACAGTGTATTTGGGACATAATAAGGTAATTTTTCATCAAATTTCGTGAGGAAAAATTTTTTTTTGAAAAAGATATAAATAAAAATCCAAAAGCTTGGTTTTTTGAATTTTTCACCTAAATTTTGTGGTTATGTGAGAAAATTGCAAATAAAAAAGTCGTTGATCTCTTTATTACCTACAACTTTGCCATTCAACTTTTTCCCATATGACTTGTAGTTCTGCCGGAAATCAAGATAAACCATTTTTTACCCTTAAAAACTCACCCCCTCCCACTTCCCGAACTCGGATCGACCGTAATTTATTTTTTCTTTCATTTTTATCATATTCCCCTCCTTTTCTAATGGGTTTCATTCTACTGTAATTTTTTTGTTTCAAAAATTATCGGCCCTGGTCTATATTCAAAATATATGATTCGAACCTTAAACTCTCAAGCTTCTTTTTGGAAAACAACAAAGGAAAGAACTTTTTGTGCTTTCATATTTCAACGAATGATATACATGGACCTTCATTAATAAAGAAGGTTTGTGAACATTTTTGATTTCCCTTTTTCCCTATTCGACACGTCACATTGATTTGAATATAAAAATTCTATGATTCTATGACGTACTGGCTTCAGTGTAGTGCATAATTTGAACACCCATAATGATGTGCAACATTTTCATAATTAGTCATCACTTGAGTTACACCATTGATTATGAATTCGGAAATTCTTCCTATACACAAAGGGCAACTCCTGACATAATTCATCCAGCTCATGATTGAATCAGCTACGATAACACTCCTCAAAATGAATAATGAATCCACCATCCAGCCGGATCTTTCCTGAACACCCGACGATCCATAACCGTCATCAATCAAGATTAACTCAAGATTATAATTAAATCTCATTCATTTCCAGTGTTATAAACCGTTTCGAGCACTTACCGAAAACATCTAAGCAGCCCTTCTGCGATTTCAGAACGGGAGTGTTTATCTGGCAGAGGTAGCACCCTCTATCGGACTCTTTCACAGGCCGGACTCGCAACTTCCACGTTTCGGGATCGTCGTGGGTGACACTGACGCGGTTGTTGTGAGTTACTACTTTCGTGTGCAGACTGAGAATGGTTTGATCTTCGGCCCTTACCCAGGCGACCTGGAACGGTGGAGATAAATGAGGCATTAACCTAGACGGCGTTGAAAAATTTGTTGGGATTAGATGTGTTTTGGATCTGAGAATGGGATAAATCGAAGGGAGATTTCACGACGGAGGTATATTTCTTGTGTGGATTTGATTTACCGTGGATAACGTGTCTGGAACAGTGGTGTTGAACTGGGACTATATCTGTTGGGGTTTGGGGGTGAGGATAAAGTTCCTTCACTCCATGGTAGATTAGTGCAGGAGATGGAACTACTGAAAATAGGTATTTGGCGTTTCCTTTGAATTCATACACAAAATCCTCAATTCTAGATGGACTCGTTTGCTTTTTTGGGGTGGAGATAGTCACGAACAATACTAATATACACTTGCTTTACATACGCCTGTATGACTGGCTACTTTCGTGAGAATATGACCAACCAAACTTTAGGGATTTTGAAAGAATGTAGACTTTCATGGCTGGTGTTAATACATCTCTGGTTTTTCGGGTTTGAGGGCCGTGTGGTGGAATTTTGACTTCCGGAGCTTTCGGCTTCATCTGCGGCAGCCATCTTCAGCGGCGTGGTCTCAGTTGAACTCCTCTATGTGAGTTTACTACGACTGATTGCAGATCTGGAATTGACAGCGTTCTGTTGGTCGTCAGATTCCCTGATTCTATCTGGTTTCGTCCTAGCTGTTCTTAGAACTGGATACCAAATTTTGTTCAAATTCAGTCCCTCTTCCTTTCTGTTGAAGTTATCCATGTGCTTATGTATCTCAATTGCTTCCCTGAATAAGCGAGTGGAGTAATGCGTCGTCGTTGACAGAATTGAAGTTTTGTCGAATTGTATATTTTGATTGTTCAGCAAGGCGTGCTCATCTACAGCTGATTTGTCCGTTTGTACTCCAGTCTTTGACGGTAAAGAAAGTGTAAACTGTGTATTTATCCCATACAGCACCGATTCGTTTGAAAATTTGAATAAAGGTTCTATTTTTCCTCTATTTCAAAATCTACCCTGAGCCGAGGGTTGCTTTCTCCCTGGGGGTGGATGACACCCCTTCTTGGGGGTGAAATTTTTGTTATTGGAAATGAGTTCGGAAATCAATAGATTGACTAATTCTAAGTACTTTTTGTACAATGAACTTTTTTCTGAAAAGCATTACTTTTCGACTTATTCGCGGGTGAAATTGTCGGTTTTCAGGCAAAAAAAACACGTGTTCAGATCCTTTTTCGCGAATAACTGGAAAAATATGCGTCTAATATAAAAACCTGTGGTGAGCAAAATTGTAGCTTCTGAAAAAACAAAGGCGATCGTTTACTTGTGATGTATGCAAACCCATTACAAACTGAATAATTGCTTGTTGAAAGTTGTTTGGTATTTTCAAACGCCAAAATGGAAAGTTTCTACGTACAATAACCAAAAACCAATGCATTGTTCGGGAAAAACTTATTGAACCTTTTTTGAAGTCCTTCATAAATCATTTTTGATATTTATGAAAGTTTATCTAGCATCAAAACTGACCGAGGTATGAAGGAAATAATGTTGAATCCTATTTTTTCGTTGAAAAAAAATGGATAACTCATCCTCTCTTCCACTCCCTTTGAAAAAAATCGTTTTTACTCCATAATTCACTTCATTCATGTTCCTATAATGAGTTCTGAGTTTTTCATCAATTGAAAGTACGCAGTTTTGGAAAAAATTGGGATTGAAGAGAAAAAATCATATACGTAATTCAGCGAAAAAATCACCATTTCTTTTAATGTACATACTCTAATTTCTACAAAAATTGTTTTTTTTCTCATAACTCGCTTAGTCTTTGAGCAATCAAATCCACTAAAAAAGTATTTTGTAGCTTTTTAAAAGAGCTATAAGCTCATTCACATTATTTTTGTTTTAGAACATATTTTTGAAAAGGTTCACGCTGAAAGGGCTCAAAAAAGGTACTTGGCGCAAACCCTCACAATATTCAACTGGCCATATCTTACCCTATTTTCACCCTGCAGAAAAAAATGGAACAACAAAATTCTCGAAGAAGAATAACCTTCAATTTTGTACTCTAGAAAATTTTGCATGTGATCAATACTTTTTGAGTTATTTCGAAGAAATGGTGATTTTTCGCTGAATTACGTATATGATTTTTTCTCTTCAATCCCGATTTTTTCCAAAACTACGTACTGTCAATTTATGAAAAACCCAGAACTCATCATATGAATACGAATGAAGTGAATTATGGAGTAACAACGTTTTTTTTCAAAGGGGAGAGAAGAGAGGATGAGTTATTCACAATTTTTTTTCAACGAAATAATAGGATTCAACATTATTTCCTTCATACCTCGGTCAGTTTTGATGCTAGAAACTTTCATAAATAACGAAATAAAAGGATTTATGAAGAACTTCAAAAAAGGTCCAATGACTTTTTCCCGAACAATGCATTGGCTTTTGGTTATTGTACGTAGAAACTTTCCATTTTGGTGTTCGAAAATACCAATCAACTTTCAACAAGCAATTATTCAGTTTGTAGTGGATTTGCATACATCACAAATAAACGATCGCCTTTGTTTTTTCAGAGGCTATAATTTTGTTTTCTGTAGGTTTTTCGATTAGATGCATATTTTTCCAGTTATTCGCGAAAAAGGATCTGAAAACGTGTTTTTTTTTTGCCTGAACACCGACAATTTCACTCGCAATAAGTCGAAAAGTATCGCTTTTCAGAAAAAACTTCATTGAACAAAAAGTGCTTAGATTTAGTCAATCTATTGATTTCCGCACTTATTTCCAATAAAAAAATTTTCACCCCCAAGAAGGGGTGGCATCCTACCCCAGGGAGCAAGCAACCCTCGGCACAGGGTAGATTTTGGAAAAGAGGGTTTGTAGATGCTGAATCCAAATTTCCATGAGAATCGGTGCTGTATGGGATAAATACACGGGAAAATGGTCATAGACTGGACTATTGTCCCAACCGACAATTTCGACTGTGCTCACTTATTCGAGTCTTAAAACTGCGTTTGGTGGTCCCTACATATACTTTTCCACATGAGCATGGAATTCTGTATACCCCAGCGTTGGAAAGCGGATCTCTTGGGTCTTCAGCTGACCTCAGTTGTTTCTTTATTTTCTTTATTGGTTTGTATATTGTTTTTATATTGTGCTTTTTTCAATATCTTTCCAATGCGATCCGTAGTACCTCTTAGATAGGGCAAAAAGCAGTTCCTGAGGGTGGAGTCTCATTGGAATCGTAGTAAACTCACATAGTGGAGTTCAACGTAGACCACGCCGCTGAAGATAGCTGCCGCAGATGTAGCCGAAAGCTCCGGAAGTCAAAATTCCACCACACGGTCCTCAAGCCCGAAAAACCAGAGATTTAGGGATTTTCCTACACTTCATCTATGTATACGTTGAGATCATATTTTTCTACTCGAATGCCTCATCTTTCTTGTTTTTTGAGGACTGTTAGCATTTGATACGACACTGTTAACAAATTCATCTATATCTGTACTGGACATATCGACTGAAGAAACACATGCACTGCTAATAGTAATGATCAATACTATTCAATACTAGACTGTGACAGCCTGATACAACTCTTTGCGTTCCTCGATATCCAGCCAGTCAATCGAAACGCGAGGACTAAGTGTCCACGTGCTGATCACGCTAGATGCATCTATCTTCTACGTGAATGGACTATAAACAAAATCAATACAATCAGCACCTCTCTGTAATCTAGTGTGAAGTCCATGGTAACCATAATTTCGATTGCGATGCCTCGCACATTAGCAGAACCCTACGTGTTGCGAAAACCCAACAAATGATGGGGATCCTTTGGCTCATTGGGATTTTCCTTGAAAATCAATTCATAGACTGGGATTGATTTCTCTGTCATCCACAACGTGACCTCATATTCATTCTAAACACGTGCATTCTGGAGCTAATTCCTGATCACGTTTCAGTCTCATTCATATTAAGATGACTAGCCCAAGGGTCGATAATTTAGTTGGCGACGATATATCCACTGGTAGCGATAATATGAATGAAATATGAATAGAATTTCGATAAGAAATTGTATATAGCGGTCACCAATTAAGTCGTATACGTACTAGCATTGGTCAAGGGAAAAGCTTTTTGATATCTGTCTATCAAATTATGAAAATTTGTCAAGAACAAAATTTCAAAAACTAATGATTCAAGCGAATTATATATGAAAAAAACGAACATTAATTACAAAAATGGATGTAAACAATATTGAAATATTTCGATTTTCCTGTCGTATATAGGTATAACATTTTATCTTCAAAATCACGGCGTCCTTTGCGTGGTCCACAACTTCGTTACTGTCAATCTTTCATCAATTTCATTTCAACTATCACTGTATTACTGTCTTCTGTAACAGATCAATTCACAAAAATGGGTGATTCTAGTAATGAACGTATTAACGGCACTCCACCAATATTTTTTTGAAATTTTACAGCCCAAACTTCGTGTTCGTGCGATATGGCCATCATTGACCATATCCACTCTTTTTATACAAACTATTATTTATATTTCCTGGCTGGTGATTTGGGTGTTCATCATATTTCTGTTTCAATTTCCCTTTCTAAGTTATTGCCAGGAGAATGTCATTTTGAATATAATAGGTATATAAAGATAGCAGGATGAATAAAAACCCTGGTGTGTTGACTTATACCTGATAGATTGTAAGCAAATTTTCTCGACTTTTTGCTATCTTAATTTTGATCAATTTTAACTGAAGATATGCCTTCGAGAGTTTGCCAGCAGAGGCGTACCTTACATGATTTTAATTTGATCTGTGATGCCAAGATATCCGTCTGCTTGACGGCCTTTCGATCACTTTATAGATTTATAGGTTATGTTTATTTCATGGTGTCATGTTTTGCATGCAATTTCTTGCTTTCCGCGAAATGCCAGAAATTATGAGTTAAACTGGAAAGTATTGATATCTTATCTTTCTACTTTCTGAGGAACCGAAGATAGGTTAGTACTTTTTTTTTCGGAGTGTTAAAAAAATGCAATTTTAATGTGATTACAAGCTGATGATATGAGGGATAAGTAATACCTACACGTTACACGAGCGTTTTTTATTTTGAGCTTTGTGAATCGGTTCATAATAGATATAACTATCACTATGAAATCAAACAAATACAAGAACAGCAACGATAAACACTTAAAAAAATATAAACAAGAAAAACTTGAAAAGAAACAAGAACTAGGTACAAGATTTTGAATATCAAAGGAACTGTCAAATGCATTCAAATTCAAATCGAACTGTCAAACATTTCAAAAAAAATTAATAGCTTTTTATTAGACGAACTTGGCCTTACGTATTTTGAATACTGATATTTCTATTGGTGAACGAAAGATCCCGCAAGAGTTTATCCAATGAGACCGCCGGTATCGAAAATCACTCGTAAGCTGCCGTCTCAATGAAAATGTACCCTTAGGAAATCGCATTTGTATCACCACATCAACACCACCTTCCGTCAAAAAATGTAAGTTTACTCTTCGATTTCTCAGGTCGAGAGGAATTTCCTAAAAAAAAGCATATCGGTCAACGCACCAGGGTTTTTATCCATCTTGAAAGATAGTTTATTTTTCATTTGTCATGATGATCACTCTTTTTCTACAAATTACTGTTTATATTTCTTGGTTAGTGATTTGGGTGTCCATCATTCTTTCTGTTTCAATTTACCTCTCAGAGTAATTATGAATATAATTGGTATAAAGAGGTCGGAAGTTTTATTTCTCATTTGCCATGATGATCTTCCAATACGTAGTAACGGGCTTCATCTACCAATTTATCTTTTTTTTTCACCGACGACTAAGTTTGGAGGAAATATTCAGATGAGGCGATTGTTCAGAAAATAAAAACATATATCTGTTGAGATAAACGACCGTTATTTGTTGAGCCTGTAAAAGCATTCTTTATTTTTCATGAAAACTTCTTTCGTTATTCAGAGTAATCAATGAGAGTAATCAAACTCCGCATTTCCGCTCTGTTCAAATCTTGGAGGTGGAATTAAATTCAGTAAGAACAGTTAATCATAGGAATTAAGATCTACCACTCATAATTAACAAACATCAGTCAGAACTTCAATGAATGATAATATACCTCGAATTCAAATACCCACTCTCTGTTGAAGGAGATGAAGTAGAGAGATAAATTGACGGAAGAGATAAATGAAATTGAGATGAAAATAAAATTCCACCAGAGTAGTTGAAAGTAAAGCAAAGGTCTACACAATAATGTTGAAAGTTTTCTGTTTTTTCATCATATATCTTGGCAGTTTGACTTCTTTCACAATTTTGTGAAGTTCTACTGGAACTGTATGTTTGCTGAGAAAAAAAGTACTAAACAGTGAATAGGGCCAGTCCAGGTTTACTGAGTGAAACGGAAAATATGACAGATAACGCTCTACATTGCATTACTCTATTGGAAGAGTAGGTATAGAAATCTATGAATGCTTATGCAAACTGTGAGATGCAAAGATAATGAGATAAACTAGTATATTCAATGAGAGAATAAATAAAAATATTCAACGCTAATGTGTCACTATTCAGTGTTTAGAAAAGTAGTTATCTGATATTGCAGACTCTAGAAATATTCCAACCTATAACAATTTTTTCGGTCGATCTTGATTACAATAGTTTTAAAAAACAATATACAGAAAAATGAATACAAGGGAAATCATGTTCAAATCGAAGATTTATACCTACTGAATAATATTCGCATAATTCATATTTCGCAAAAATATGTTGAAATAATGACATTGATGTATGAATACTATATTCAAGGGTGGAATGAAAATTTCGAATTGGCGACTGGACGTAATCTGGGAAAAGGTAAACGGTTGAAAGGGAGGTCCAAATATGTGGCGTCACCTTTCCATGAAGTTGAATATCGATATGTATGGGCCAACAATCAATTTATTTTCAAAGCATAAAATATTATAACGATTTACCAAATTATTTGAAATCTTGTGGCAAACTGAAATTCAGAAACGATTTGAAAAAATATTTACTATCGTAAGTTAGACTTTTTTGTTTCGAAGTAACATTTTTACTTTTTGCACACTTGTGAATTTACATGAGTGATGTTTGGAAGTATTCCGATTTTATTACCTTATTTTCCTTTCCATTTTTTATTTATATTATTGTACTTTTTTTCCCTACTATAAACCTAATGTATGTTTCTAGGGAAATAAATAAATGAAATAATATAAATAAATGAATATATATATATATATATATATATATATATATATATATATATATATATATATATATATATATATATATGATATATTGATTATTGAATGATCCGCCATTTTGTAGTTGTTGATATCGACCCAATGTTCTAGGGTTGTGCAGTATCCGTCAGCAGCTTCAAAAGGATGTGTCACAAGAACCCCCTTTCTGTTTAATTTTTTTTTAAATACAATTGCCATTTCAAAATCATCATCTGTCAATTTTACTCCAAAATATAGTATTTATGCATCAATTTCATTATCCCAACTTTGAATTCTTTGACTTGACCCACTCAAAAAAGAAAAGATGGAAGGACATCAGAGAAAGCCATTGAATGAAGTTTATAATAATAATTTTTTGCTGTTACTCCTAAATATGAATGGATATGTTTTTCCCTGAATATAAATGGATAAATATCAAAGTTACTGTGCAAATATCATTTTTCAGATATAATTGTCTGCTTTAATTATTTTTTTCTGGTCCGTTTCAGTTTTTTAGTGAAATGTTGTTCAAATTTGTTGTAGTCAAGATCTCACATTCTTTGTTTTTCAACTTTTATATTTGAGTTTTCAACAATGCAATCCAACAGTTTCTATGAATATTCATTGACCTGCCCAGGATTCTGATTCACTCCACATCAATTTTATCCCCATCATACAAGAATTACATAGTAGAAATATATTCACGTGCATCCTATATCTGGAACAACATTCCATTCCTCAATATTATCTGGAAAAGGAAGACAATCTTCGAGATGAAACGACATCTTCATCATCTCTACGAATATCCTGACCCTATATAAGAGTTACAAAAGAGAAAACAGTTTATCCCGTACATACTATTATTTGCATCACAAAGCTAACGTTCCTTTGTAGGGATGTTATCCGAAGAGTAAATAAAACTGAAAAGTCCCAACTGAAAATACTTTGCAGCATTTGAATTGTATATTTATATGCGTCCGAAAACAAAAAGGGCAAACAAAGCATTTCAGTTTTATGTCATTCTTTGTCAGAGATATGACAAATGATTATCAGAGAATTGAATATTGAATCCTTTGAAATATGGAACAGAAAGATAAAGAAATGTAGACGTATGGAATATGAAATGATCGATTGTCTAGGTCTAGAATATGGTGAAACTGAATTAGTAGAATTCATAGTTGAATTGACAAAGGCACCTTTCTTTTCACCGGGAGTTGATCAGTGTGTATGATAGTAACTCCAGTCGTTAGTTTCCCATAATGAACAATATTTTCCTCCACCTTTATCATACCATCAGAATGGCTGATGCAAACAATGGAATTCTTCAGTGAGAATTCGAAAAAATTATTGGTTCCAAAAATCGCACTTTAAATCGACAAAAATAGAAAAAAATACGATTTGCCTCATGATGTCCCGAAAAATAGAGAATTTCACGCTGATTATATATATGTATAGTCCAGAAAATTGAAATGATGTTTGAAATTGATAATAATTTTGTTAATTTTTCTGATGGCAGCATGCGCTTTTACATGGTCGAATATAGAGCTAAAATTCGGGGAAAAAATGGCAAAATTGGCCTAAGTAGTTCAGAATATGTAATGTATGGTAAAACGAACATTTCGGCGTGTATCAGCGGAAAACTGAAAAAGTAGGATTATTTGAAATTTCATTTCAGCGATTTCGAAAACTTAAAAATCGAATTGTTCATGTGAAATCGACCAAGGATCTCTACTCTGACTTAGAAAAAAGTTAAGAAAAAAAAAACTTTCGCTCTCTGGCAGGTTTCAAAGAAACAAAAAGTGTTTGAAACTGAAAAAATATTTTTAATTTTTTATGGCACTAATCCAAAATCGCCGAAATGTATATTTTTTGGTATGTTATATTCTATTCCTCGATATGGGCTCGTTAAAATGTTTCTTGAAGCTATCTAAGTATTGTTTCAAAGTCATTATTCTGTTTCGGATGAATCTTTTCTTCGTCGTTATCTGGGTTTTTACCACAATCTGAGAGACATTAATAGCTGCAGTGCACAGATTGGATTACATTCATTCGGACAGAGGCGTTCCTAATAATAATCTCACGTGTCTTGACATTCTTGACCTGAAATATAGCAGTGCTGCTCATGGCATTCTATCTCTATACAACTTAATAAACGGTCGTATCGACTGCACAACTTTGCTGAGCAAAATTTTGCCTAAAAGTTCCGATACCAGGACTCAGAAAATACTCCACGTTTGTCTTACCACCAGCAAGAATAAATTCACTTGTTTTCTCCCCATATGCCGAATAGTCGATCATTACTCGTTTGAGGATAGCTTAGATATATTTTTTATAATAAATATCAACTGAGACAGATCGCTTGTATGCTGTAGACCTGTAGTGGCTCTACGCTGCATTTTTATTCCAGCTCAGACTTTCAATCAAACTTTGATTATAATTTCAATTCGTTATATCCATGCTTGTAGTGGGACTGAGACGAATGTTCACTTATTTTTTCATGTTCGTCCGGTTTAGTCCTATCTGATTTCACCTGCTATTATTGATTATTCTGATTAATTTTTCAACAATAGATCAAAAAGCGGACTGAAAGGGATACCATTCATGTTTTTTTTAGATTTGGCTCTTTGTAGACTCTCACATGCATCGAGTAGTCTTATGTCATGCACATGCTTGATCAGTTTAAGATGGCTTTCACCAATTTTGTGGTCATTGTCTAGAGCGTGTTGGGCGACACTGGATTTTTCTACCCTTCCGCATTTTATGTGTGCAAAGTTCTCCTTGAAACGGGTTTTAATATCTCGTCGTCTCTGGCCCATGTAATTTGTTGTAATCTTGACAACTGATTTCGTAAATTCCCGACTTTATTGTGTCTTCGAATTTATCTTTCGGGTTACCAAGAAGCTGTTGTAATTTGTTTTATATGCAACTTTCATATTCACTTTATCGAATATCTGTTTCTCTGTCCTCTGGTGTATTGAGATTCATAGGGGATTACTGAAAACTTTTCATTTTTCTCATCTTTTTGAAAATACGAAGATTTTCGAATCGTTTCCTCGAATTTAGATTCTCTAATTATCTCATCAACTATATCTGGATTGAAACCGTTCACTTCAGCTACGTTCCTAATGAAAAGAGTGGGAATAATTAGTATTACTTATTGTTAATGTTTCGGAAAACAAATCCGCTTTGATTCGGATATTTCTCAATGACTATTTTTGTCGTTGACATTTGCCAAATAATTTGAGAACTGGAATAACATTTCGTCCTTCAGGAGGGGCAGCCTCTCATAGAGATGCAATCTTTCCCAGACAGCGTGAAGAAAGCAGATTCCTTTGATTTCCGTTTCCTGCCAATACTCTCTTTCACCATCATTTTAGTGTCATTCCATCCTCCATCGTTAGTAAGCATGTGCTCAGATAATTCAAATCACCTATCTGTCTGTTTCTGATTTACATCTTGTGTTCACCCTTTTGCACTTCCAGAGGTCGTACCGTTTCATCGATATATTTTTGACCGAAGAATTTGATAAATACAATTTTTCTCCGGATGCCATACAATGTGCTACTTCTCTGCATAATTATTGCTGTCAACTCACCCAATGAAAATAATTTCATTATTGATTGTTATAGTATAAACAGTTCAGATTCATTAAATATTGAAGGAATACGAAGATTTAGAGTTGGAACTTTAACCTCCAGTAATTGTTCAGAAAGCAATAGATGTTTGCAATATTTCGCTACGAAGCACATCAAGAGAAAAATATGAAATCCCTTATAGCCTGTTTCGACGATGCAAGTTTGTCGCTGCAACTCCAGAAAATTGCATGTGTTCATGCAAGTTTTTCGAGTTGCATTAATCTTTCTTGATGCGATAAGTTGCAGCGACTTAGTTATGTATATGGTGGATTTGTTGCCGCAAACCACAAATATGTGGTGGCATCATTGTGAAGAATAATGATTTTGATCATTTCAATTATTTTTAGAGACTTGAGGAATCAAGTTGAGTGATAAGGTGATTTAATCACAATATCAATTATTAGAAATGAATGAAATTATATATCAGTTGTGATGATGTAGACGTTCATCTTGGTAACATTCAGTTCTTTTTTTCAATATTGGCAATGCAAACTGACAGCTAGATGACATATCTCGCAGCGACAAGTCGCCGCGAGAAGTTGACAAGTGATTAAAAGTATTTGCTGATGAAGGTATGACTTGAAAATTTTTAAATTGTTATCGGGAAATGAATGTTTGGTTTTGATTTCAGACTGCTTCAGCTATTGACCTTACAGAGGCATGCCGTTGTGATGAACTTCGAAAATTAAAAATTGAGGACATGGAAGATCCTAATTCGGCCCTTTTAATAAAATTACCCGATACTAAAACGGAGGTTTCTAGAAATTTTACAGTTACAGGAGAATTCTACCAAATTTACAAAAAATATGTGAAGCTTCGACCATGCACAATTGAAACACGTTTTTTTTTAATTACAAAAATAGCAAATGTACGAAACAGCCTGTGAGGATAAATAAATTTGGCACCATGGCGAAAGAAATAGCAAAATTTTGTGTTATTTGTTCTAGAATGTATCAGTATAGAACGTAAAGTATTTGTGGTTTGAATGATATTCCAACATTATACTTGTTGCCGGTTCGTTTTATCCTTTCATACAAATGAGGGACATAAGGTTTAATGTTACCTTATTAAAAAAGTTACCTAACATGTATACATGCCAATATGGAATTTATATTCCAACAACGAACTGGAAAGAAAATAGAAAACAATTCATAACCCTACACCGAGATTATTATATAATGCAACGTAAATTAATGACCAAAGTTTGGTCCACCTAATAACATACGATACCGCTGTAATACTCTGCCACTAGCTCTAATCTTATATTCCGAAGAGATTACTTCCTTTATCGGCGTTTCAAGAGAGAATCACCTGAATCCCTGAACACCTGGAAATAATTAGTTGCCCTGGAGAATGGCGACTGTAGACGGAATTGGTTTAAACGCCACGTCAGAGGGAACATATTCTCGACGTGATAGCCTGGAGAAAAGTAGTGCCTCGCTCCCATATTTTTCAACTACGAGTCCTGAATACCGAATATCTTATTAGAGTCGAATTGGTCGAAATAGGAGCATACACGAATAAAATCAGAGGTTCTGTAAAATATTTGGGGAACACGTTGAATTTAAAAAAATTGCCTTTCGGTTTGGGAAAGGCGACTGTGTGTGTTGTCGCTGATCGATATTTCTATTTTCTGGTTGTTTTTATGAAATTGAAATCTGTGATGACGATTTTTCTGCCTGTGGAGGGATAATTGAAGTGAAATTGAGTTTGTTGGATATTTTTTGTTTGGGTCCCAAAAATACATAGTCCATTATGCTAGGAGAATATCGCATTTGAAAACTTGAGTATTCTTTGTACTCAAAGTTCAATTTATCATTCGATGGTTTATCATACACCTAGGTTGTTTTTATGTGTCTTTGTTCGTTTGTTCGAAGGGGATAATCTTGGAAAGTACTGATACGATCGTGAAAATTCTTTCACTAACAAAAAGCTACACTATAAAGGAGTGGTATAGACTTTATTTCATTATAATTGAATGAATAATCCAATGAAATAATAGTATCGAACATAATGTTCACCAAAACTGTTGGTCTCTATTAGTTCTACAAAGAAGTATGCGGTACTATGTGGCTAACTTGTATATTTGAATCACTACAAAGGTTTTACAAAGTGTTCCATAAAGAAGTTTGCCACTACAGGACTCAGGGGTCTCCCCATAGCAACCCCTTCTTTCTGTTCATAAAACTTCCCATCCCACTGGAAATGTGCTGAATTAAGACAGTGCTTAAACAGGGCGGTTATGTCTGGAGGAACAAAAGTGCAAATCAGAGTCAAAGTTTCATTTATCGGAACATTCCTGAATAGGGATACCACGTCGAAGCTCACCAGCATATCATTCGGGTTCAATGTCGAATCTTTGATTTTCCCTATAAAATGTGTAGAGTCTTCGACGAAAGACTCAGTGTTTCCCACCATTGGTTGTAGGAGGCCCGACAGGTATTTTGCCATATCATAGGTCGCAGACCCTATAGCACTGACTGTCGGCCTGAGCGGAACCCCTGGTTTGCGAATTTTGGGTAATCCCTATAGCATGGATGGTAATGCTTCTGCTTCTCTGGAGATATGGGTAGAAAGGCGGGTAAATGGAAAACTAGAGCAAAGGGTATATGAAAAGCCCAATCACACAGATTGGTACCTTAACAGAAATTTCAACCATCTCCCGCGGAAGAAGAGAGGGGTGATAAAAAAAACCTTGGTAGAGAGAGCAAGACGTATTTCTGAGCCAGAATATTTCGAGGATGAAATGAGTTATTTATAAAATCCTTTCTGAGTAATGGCCACCGCACGGACGAAATTTACAGAGCCTTGCGACCCTGACAGGGACAGGGATGTTCAATGAATGGCCCCGAATCAGCCGTTAATCGACGAACTTTTCTGACCTATATTAACGGTGTTATGGACCGCATTGGAGGACTGGTGGAAAAACTTGGGATGAGAACAATTTTCAAGTCTACGAAAAATTTCAGAAAAGTCTCAGATCTGCAAAAGACCGACGATATCCATTATCCTTTCGAGCGTATCGAATTCCGTGTAGTTGTGATTCTGTCTATATCGGAACAAAAAAAAAAAGCGTAAAAACGCTGTTAACCGAGCACAAAGTGAGCTGTCGTTATGGTCAAACACAAAAATTGGCGGTGGCCGAACACGCTCTGTTGGAAGGTCATGATATTGACTTCGACGGAACGCAAGTGCTGGCACAACTACGAGCTATTACCCCAGGCTCTAAGGGGAGGCCATAGAAATTCACGAGCATAAGAACAACTTCAGCCGCAAAGAAGAGAGCCTAAACATCCACAGAACATGGATACCAGCTGTTCAAGATAGACGGATCCTTCCAATCAGACGAAAAACAGTTTCGGAAAATCAATTAGAGTTAATTGACAGACTGATAAATTATAAGACTTCATCTGAACCACAGCAAATCAATGCCTCGCAGCAAGGAAGAATACTTCGACCATTGCCAGATCGCCTTTTAAAATGTCTGCCGCAGATGCAGACGAAACGTTAGGCCCAAAAACCTGCGGACCACGGCTCAGAGGCCCGGAAACTTCTAACAATTCGTTGATGACGATGTTTATTTATCTATGAGAATAATTATCTAGGAATAGATCTGTATGAGCACAAAATCAAAGCGAGCGACAGCGATTTGCTCTCGTTTTTCATAAGCTTTATGTTAGTGTTTGTTGGGCCACACTGTATATTCACTCACTGCATCACCAATATTATCAAGAAATAATCGTGATACGGTTTCAAAATTATATTCCTCGCGTGGATAAGCATGCAAAACAACTCGAAAACAAATAGTTTTCAGGAACACAACAACAGATATTTGCATATTTAAATTAGAAACAGTGCTCAGAGTCACCAAGATTTTGTGATTCGTCTCTGATATCTAATCATCTCGTGCCATTTAGGTGAGGATTTTGCAGCGCTCGAATCCCATTGTAATATCTACGCTGCAACATTAATTGAGTTTCAGAAATGAAGTGCTCTCCTATCTCAGCAAACAAATCTTTGAATGCACCGGTTTTTGTTGTTGTTTCAACACTTCGGGTGAGTAGAAGTGGCGTTTTTTTTGTTTTCCACAATTTTTTCATTTGAGAAGTGAGAGCATCATAAAGCATATGTTGAGATGTGAATAGGAATAGACAGACTCTTTGTTCTTGATGATGAGCTCGGTGCGAAAGCTGGTTGCTAAAAGGGGTAGTAATTTATTTTTCATCCCACTCCGAAAGCATTAGTGGATGTGTGCTCTTTTATTCTAATCTACCACAAATAATTGTAAATGTTTCGATTCCTAATGCACAAAATACATTTGGATTTTTCATCAATACCAAAATCATTGTGTTTATGTTCTCAATTTGAAACTTCTCCCAGAGATCAATTACCCTAGCAATAAACTGATATTTTTGCACTCGACGCGCGTTAGCATCTTTGGCAGAAAAAAAAACATACTACATCTAAAGTAAGGGTAAGTTCTGTATCTGTATCTGTAGAGTAGGGAGGGTGAGTATAGACCCACAGCACCTAGGCCACAATATGGCCCATTGTACATCCTCCCAAGGAGTCGCCCTCCTAGGACATTGTCCATCCTGCCTTATCCAGGAAGGAGGACAGGTCACCAGGGGACATCTCCTTAATATCGGCAGGTGTAGTCCAAGACTCACCGAACACACACTCTCTTATCGACGATAGCTCCAGACATTCGCATAAGACATGCCTGACAGTTTCATCTTCCTGTTCACACATCCTGCATAGAGGTGTGTCCACTAGCCCCATAATATGGAGGTGTTTCCTTAGTTGACAGTGTCCAGTCAGAAATCCCACTGTTAAACGTAGGTTCTTCCTGGTCATCGCCAAATATTTATTTGGATCCAGCTTCTCAGGGTGATCCTGGCAAAACTGCATCCTTTGGTTTCATCCCATCTTTTGAGGGTTTGAGTATGGGTGTAACGTTTGGCTAGTTCCGCAATTGTCGAAGTCGTCAAGCCATGGGTGTCACATGGGTAAGTTGTTTATATCCCTAAAGTTTTTTGGTCCGATATGGACTTCGTCTGTTACTGTTAATTATTCTAATTGATTTCTCGATAATGCAAGTTCCGTCATCTGTTAGTATTGATTATTCTGATTACTTTCTCAACAATGAATTGAAAAGCGGACCGAAAGGGATAGATTCCTTGTCACCATTCATGCTGTGGTTACATTTTGCTATTTCGAGCCTCTCACTTGCATCGAGTAGTCTTGTGTCATGCACATGCTTGATCAGTTTCAGATTGCTCTCACCAATTTTGAGGTCATTGTCTAGAGCGTGTTGGGCGACACCGGATTTTTCTACCGTTCGGTATTTTATGTTTGCAAAATGCTCATTGAAACGGGTTTTAATAGCTCGTCGGCTCTGGCCGATGTACATGTTGTTGCAATCTTGACAACGGATCTCGTAAATTCTTGACTCCTCTGAGTTTCCTAGTTTTTTTTGGGTTACCAAGAAGCTGCTGTAATTTGTTTGTATGCAACTTTCATATTTACTTTGTTAAACATCGTCATCAACACTCCTCATCTATCGAATTCGATTCCTATGGGCTTCCTTGCGTTGATAATGGCACGATGTAATTAATTTTATGTAAGTGCATTGTCATTAGTGCCTGAATAACGACTTGTAATAACCAGTAACAAAGTGTCCTAGGTAATTTAAACGTGGGTTTACTATTACGAAAACAGTTTTCCGAGCATGTCCGTAATTTCTGTACCACGAAATAATTCCAGTTGGCATGCGATCTTTTTGTAGTAACACGTTATTGATCATTAGAAAAAGTAGATAATCAGGTCACCATCGGTAGTTAATAATTATACCACAGCGAACAAGGGGAATACTGAAAATTCGTTACTTCATTTCCTCCTGTTTTGACTCTACCTTGAAACGAAATCGAATCTGTCAATGTCGACGTTTCGACCATTTCTTTGCTCAACTCCAAGACACTAAAAATAACATGAAGGGAACAATAACATAAATTGAAAAACTTCTGAGTTAAAATTACTACAAATAGAGACCATTTTCACCAAACTCAAAATCAAAATAAAAATTCGGGTACCAAACATTCCTACAGACAAGTCACTTCTTTCTTTTCCAGATGATTTACAGAATCCGGAAAGTGTGTCATTCTCGTTAAAAGAGTGGGGTTTCGTTCTAGCAAACTCCCTCTTGAAAAAATTGACTCTGAAATATTGAAAAAACATTTCGAACTCCGTTTTGCTTCTCAAGCTTAGTATAAAGACTCATACATTGCTTCTTTCGACTTCGTTCTTTTTTCTGAAGGTGATACATTGTGTGCTCTTTCATTCTGACGATTCGTCACTAGTGAAATGACTGAAATAAACACTGGTGTTGGGAATGATATCTGTCAAAGGAGAAATACTTCACTGAATCTTTCCTTATATTAGTTCAAGTAGTGCCTGCGATGAAAAGAGCTACACATTCTTGTTCAGATTTTTTGATAAATGATCAGTCAGCTGACCAGCTTTCGGACGCTAACCGATTGGCAAAAGCTATTATGTTTGTTTGGAATGCCGACCAAATTTAACATATATGTGCTCTTTTCACAACGTTTGGTTCAGTGATTTCAGCCTTTTTACATTTCGATTTTTCTTGACTCTCACTCACTTTCAGAGTGCTTTCACTCAGTCTGTTATTGATCACTGTCCAGAGCATATTGGGCATGTTTTTACCCTTACGTATCTCATGTGGGCGAAATTCTATTTGAAATGGGTTTTATAGCTCGTCAGCTTTGGTCTATTTTACACCTGATTTCGTGAATTTCCGACATTTCTGTTCACTAATGATTTATTTTTCTGAAAGATTTAACAATAAATATATTGGGCAGAGTCGAAGAGGTATTAGAATCCGTTTCTAAGATGATTTCGCCCCAAAAGTTCCAACCCAAGTAGCACAAACATATAAGACTAATATTGTTTTCATATTACGGGAATAATGACCTCATATTGTAAATATCATATTTGCCATAAAAAATATGAAGATTCGGCGATATTGGATCGATATTCGAAAACAATGTGAAAATATATCTTTTTGAGTATAGTGTTACACTATAATATATCGACAAAATTTTTTTTCGACTAATGTCACTTCATAACATCTCTAGTTTTTATATCCGGAATTATTCATACGTTTTTCACCCCACAGTCAACCTAAGATCATTCACAAACATGTTTCAACTCGATACTTATTCAGAAAAATCCCCAGCTACTGCGGGGCTTGAACTCACTATCTTCAATATGGCAATATCCATTGTCGACCACTTATACACTCTATGCCACGAAAAGACTTGTTAACAATGCACCTCTAGAAGTATTGGATCTACGCAAGGCTAAATACACCTGTTCCTATATTTTCTCAATTTTATTTATAAATATTATTTTATTTTTACGTATTTCATGTCATATTTATTTCATAACAGTCAGTCATTATGAATATTGCATTACTAATATCGAAATTAGTTTATATACAATACCCCCTTAGGTTTTTATTAGAAAATGACGCTTTGAATATTTCCATTTCACTGTGAAAACAATATTCAAGCAATATCAGCATTCGTATATCTATATTGCAATATTATGCTTATATGCCAGTTCATTGGATAATGCATTATTGTTATCAATGCTTCCAAACAATATCGAACATATATCGAAATTTCGACGTTGAAAATTGAATATATGACAATATGCACACAATATTGATATATCTATGTAGTTGATATCATTCATTATCATCTGATACGGCAATTCTGATATTGGTAATGAGTTTTCAAAGCAATATATTGAAAACATGCAGTTGAAATTTATTGTCATTATTGAACCAATAACAATATTGAAATATAGTTTTTTTGAATTTCGATTCATATTTTATATAAATGCAGATTCACATGAAAGGAAGCCCTGTAATGTTCAAGAACACCGCGTGAATCAAGGTACAGGAGGTACGAATTAACATTCACTTTGAATTTTTGAAGTAAGCCTCAGGAAAAACTTCTCTCGGCAAGGAGGTCCAAAGCTCAGCAGTTCTATTAAAAAAGATCCCTGAACAAGAGAGGTTCAACAGGTCTTCAAGTTCACAACAAAGGAGTGGGAATTCTGTTCTTGCCAATGGTGAAACGATTGATAATAATTCAGAAGAGCACCGACCGTGAAAATATCTAAAGAAGAAAGACAAGTCTCCGGCCCTTCTACGATGTTCCAATGAAGTGAGCAAGTCTGTGAGCGAAGAATCACCAACGAAACGGATTGTCTTTCTCTGAATAGAATCGAGAAGCCTCACTGAATGTTTTGGTGTCGAACTCCACACATGAGAACTATATTCCAACATCAATTTTTCCACTTACAATATATCAGGACCAATCTCAATTCGGAATTCAGCAGTTTGGCCAAAATGATGTGCTACTTGAGTATTTTCACAGCCAAGGTTCAACATCATCGTTCAGAGAAAATAGTCGATAAATCCCTGGTGCTGTTCGGGGTAATTATTCCACAATTACCACTAGATCTCATTTGTTCAGACTCCGCTCCACAACCCACCCTTACGTTACGTAAAAGCATAATCAATATAGGTAGAAATACACCAACCCCAGGGGAAATATACTGGATGCACCTTCTAGTAGATACGAAATAATACATGTATCGGAAACCAGCTCACAGGTGAACAACATCAGGCAGATTGAACTCGAGAGCACAGTGCAACATGATAATACTTCAATTGGAGCCGGTAATGCTATCCCCAGCTGATAAATGTTCGTTTGACGGCAATTTATGTTAGCAACTATAATATTGTGGGAATCGAAAGTGGATTAGAGGGTCCTGAAAATAGAAGGCAGGAGTTCAGATCGTATCGATATTTTGGTAGCTTTAAGCGTTGTTATATAACCTCAATGTAACAGATACATTACAATATTATATGTAACATTATCATAATATATTATTTCAATATATATGTTATAAAGAGGTTATAGTGTCCGGGTAGGTTACATATAAAACAATGTTATAATATTGAAAGGGTTGTGTTGATGCAATGTATCTGCAACGTATCAGATTCATGATTTATATATCATATAAGTGTTTGGCTGTGAAATCATCGAAACATCAACCAACAATGTATATGATACCATAATATTACTTATACGCGAATACTTTACTTTATCCACGACTAGTAAACAGATTTGTTGAAGTTTTTTTGTTGAAAATTTTTCTTACGTCACATACATATTTTCAGAAAAACTATTATTTTATTCTTACAAATATATCATACAATAGGTACTGTTAACAGGTTTGAGTCAAATTTGTCTGGATTGAAAAGCTATTTCGATATGACACGCATATTCATATTGTTGATATCTCCTTCATTTTTCCATATATGTAGGAGCAGAACTGAATTGAAATATTTAGTGGATCACACGATAGAATTCCAAATACCGATTGTAGCAAAACAATATAATATTACAGCTTAATCAAAGAAGTATTTGACAGCAGTGTATAGTGACTCATTATTCACTAGTGACTGATGGGTATTATCAAGGTCGAGCAAACAGACGTATTATGGCTATTTTATACAATAATCGTGGATAAACATTTCTATGTTATCACAGAGTATAATACCACTGACATATATTAGAATAATATTTTATATACATAACATCTTTCCAACAAAGAAAATATTCCAGTGTGATTCAATTTCTTTTTCTCAATGTTATTTTTATATTTCATGTCTAGAGTGGGTATATACTTATTTTTTCATATCCTTTTATCTATATTCTAGAACCATTTCTGGAACTATGGTGCGATTCTGCCAACAAAATAACCACCTAACGCTACCTATACATAACTGATAAATATAAATTAGTTTTCAAATGAAGTAACTGTTATGTAAAAAAAATTTTTATAGTATAATAAACGTTGTTGGCAAATGTTTCGATAATGTTATATCACACCAAATATATAATATATTAGTATATTATGCAACGATCATGTAATGCTGGTTATTAATACACGAGCATTAACCGGGGTACGAAACGAGCCGAAGGTAAGTTTCGTATGGTTGATGCGAGTGTATCAATAACCATTACATGACAGTTGCATACGCTATTTTCTCTACACCCGATGAATAGTGAAGAACTACAAATATTATATTTATATTTGTATTGCACACAATAATTGTTATTATTCGTATTTTTTCGAATAATTCTACAAAATTGTAAATAATCATATCAACTCGGGAAATACAACAATGAGAAATGAAGAGAAGAAAAAAAAACAGGTGAAAAAGAGGGGTACCCCTAGCTGGATATGAGCCCATGTCACCTCTTTCGCGCCTGTTCACATCTAAAGCCTCAGACCACTCGGCAAGAAGACAATGATTTGTACGAAAATTAATATATATATATATATATATAGAAATACGGAATGTTGTTGGGGATGCAGTCAAATTATTGGGCTGTTGTTTAAAGAATACTCTTTGTTATCTGGTCGAGCTTTCGAGAATGTTTATTCCCTTCATCAAGACACGTTAATGTCTTGATAAAGGGAATAAACATTCTCGAAAGCTCGACCAGATAACAAAGAGTATTCTTTAAACAACAGCCCAGTAATTTGACTGCATCCCCAACAACATTCCGTATTTCTCCTTAACTAGTCAGTCAAGACTACCTTTCGCTTATATATATATATATATATATATATATATATATATATATATATATATATATATATATATATATATATATATATATATATATCATGCAATTGTCGAATGAAAAATATGCTAATTTTTTTGCTGACTCCAACATGTCTGGAAGAGCCGAAGGTAATCCTCTTATATCGCTGGTTTCAGACATTTTGATATGATTATCGAAGTTTGACTATATTCTTCAAAAATTTAATACCTATGCTTTTTGACTTGCCAAACGTCAAATGCAAAGCATTCACATCGTGCTTGATTGAAAAATAATGAGTTTCTATTGGTTGAAAATCTGTATCGTATTGAAAAATCTGTATCGTAATGGATACCATTATAAAACGGGCTGTGGGCATATAAGTGTATTATTAGAGTTCGGGTGTTGATGAAAACAATGAATCTGATAGGTACGTTCCAGATACATTGCATCAACATAATTTTGAATATTGTTACATCGTTATGTATCCTACCCGAACATTTCTTATAACATCTCTGTAACGTACATGTTCAATCAAGTAAGATTTCACTATAATGTAACATATTATTGTAATGTAATTGTAACTGTTGCATTGGGGTTATATCACAATGTTAAGTGAGTACTATACATATTTTTTATAATCAAACATACATTTTATGATTGATTGACCAAAAGAGATTATGAGACCTATAACTTTCAGTCAATTTTTTTACCTTCGATATTTGATCTTGTTCACCATCATGGAAACAAAGCACCTGAAGGCAGACTTCCAACTATCCCTTTCATTCAGGTTTAACGTAAGCAAGAGATAAATAGTTGAACAAGTAACTTCCTCTCACGAAAGATACGGCTCTGCTTGCATGCATTGCGGCTAGCAGGTTTGACACCGAAGCTCATTAACTTACGCTCGAGTGCAAGAAGAGTGGCCTTTGTGAAAGGTTGCAAACTAGTTGCACAGTTATGACATGCTCTAAAAGCTTTCGAAGGAGAGTTTAGCGGCGAGGCGGTTTTCCCGAGAAATTTCCAGGAGAAGAGGATTTATTTCCACACTTTCCCATAGGATATGACAGGATTTAGAGGCGGAATCTATTCTGAAAAATCCGTGAGTCTCAGCGTTTAAGTGTCACGCCTGATCTGTGAATAAGAGACCTACGATCAAGATGCATATATTCCTGGTGGAAAGACTTCATTCTATATCCGTACAATGTTAATGTTTTCGTCAAAAATACTAGACCTCTACGGCTCAGTAGATAATGATATCCAGGGAAATTCACATTCTTGAAATTCCTTTACAGATGGCGTCAACGGCAACTCTAGACACATGACATTATGAAGTCTGGCGAAATTTCTATTAGCGAATTTTCTAGAACAACTCGTGCAGAGTCAGCATGTTACTTTCTTTTTTCAACACTCTACATAAGGAAGGATAAAGATACAGGAGTTCTGTCAAAAATTGCTCGAGTTCTTATCTAAGAATTCGCTATATTTTTTATGTTTGTTTCTGTTTAGACAGATATGCATCCTGATACATATATTACAGATAGATGCATTTGCTTTATATTCTCGATATATGCTATGAGAAATTAATATCAAAATTCATGGAAATTCTTACTATTCGGTGCTGAAAGTTTTCAGATAATTTGATAAAATTCTTCGAAATATCAGTATCGACGTGAGAGGTAGTGGAGTTGGACTAAATGGAAAAAAATAGTACGTCTATATACAGTTTATTGAGCATTGTAGTGTTTAATTCGAAATGAATTGGACCTTCCAGTCCAGATCAACTTGAGTAATTTCAATTCATTAGGAAGAGTGCTGCAGTGCAAGCTATTATGCGAAGTACAAGAAGACCATTTGAAAACACTCTCCCGAAAGAACTTTTATTCTATGATTTTAAATTTAAGCTGGGAAATTCTGAAAAGCAATCAACACAAATATAACTTCTACCAAAGTAGAAACTGAGCAAGATGAACTTTGTTTTTATCAGCGTCAGAATAATCTCGCTTTATGTTGACCAGTTGAAGTTAGATACATGTGTATTGAATGTTTTGTGCTAACCATCGAAACTTGATATAGATGAATAGGTGATTGATTATTTCGTTCACAAATAATACAACGGCGTTTGATATCCATTATGAAACACTATTTGAAACAACACTCAAGCAACGGCAGATAAACGACAAATAGCTGGTTGTAAAATTATGGAAAACTTCCAGCGAAATTCGAATATACTGGAATGCAAATGTCAAAAGATAACAGAATTCGATTCTTGCACCATCAACTGGAAATCGTAGTGAATTCCATTGATATGATTGATCGTGTCTAGAGTTTTTGACGAAACAATATCGAATCGTAGATCGCACCAGGAATATATGCATCTTTCCTACGATTATGCTAGCTTCCTAATTCTCAAGGGGCGTCATATGAGCATTCTCAAGAATCCTGTCCAATGTCGGTTTCATGATAATGAAAGCATTTTTTATAGAGATATATAGTTAGTAAACCTTATGGATATTCATTTGCAGGGATGAATACTACGGGTAGGTGGCAGTAGTGGCACTAATTCGATAACATGTTGACGACTAAGTTGTTTTCCAACTTCGCAACTCAAGTAACTGGAATCACAGAAGTTGATTCAGTAGTAGCCATTTTGCCATAGTCACCATGTCACACTAACGAGTGACCATTATCCTCAACGTTTTCGCGGTTGTGTTTCTCAACAAAGGTCTATTTATTATTCCTCAAGGTATAGGGTTAGTGTACCGAAAACTTAGTTATGACTTGGCTGAAGCGATATCAGTAATTTATGGTTCCCCCTTTGAACTCGGAGAAGAGTAATTCGGAAAATAATATAAGACAGAAAGAAAGCTGGATTGAAGAGTAAACTGTGAGGGTTATCGGGTTTTCCTGCTGTTCCAATGTTGTTTCGCCAGAATGAACTCAAATTATTTTTCATATATATATATATACATATATATGTATATATATGTATATATATATATATATATATATATATATATATATATATATATATATATATATATATATATATATATATATATATATATATATATATATATATATATATATATATATATATATATATAATGTGAGAAGGTTAGACGACTGTCTAAGTTAAAGAAGAATCCTTTAAATATTCGGGTGTGCAGTCAACAAGGAATTGGAAAAAGTGAACTCTTTATTCTGTTCAAGCTTTCGAGTCTTTATTGGCTCTTCATCAGGAACTCTACAATGAATTAGGAAAATTGTAAGAATAGAAACGTTTTTTAACATGTGCTTACTTACGAATGTGAGGTTAATAATCCTTTTTTAATGAAAACATGAAGGACAACATATCACAAACACATCGACCTAATGGTACAATTATAATATAAAACTTTAATTAAAAGATATGATCAATCATACATGTAAAAGAATTGAAAAATGGGAGAAGTTGTTTCTCCTAACAGGCATTGGAAACCATATTTGTAATTTTAACGGAAATGATGTGAAAAGAAGGGAATGAAGTTGACAAGTGACGAATGATTACAGTTTCCTGTGACCTTGTTGCCAACACACAATGAAAATGAATGTGAAATCACCAACTAAACAGGAGTACCAAATGTAAAGTTGTTATTATTACTGCCCAGTAGGGGGCGACTTAGTAAATATGAGTATATGATGCTGAGATTATCTATATCTTTCCTGGAATTTATGGAATTTGGTTCTTTGAAAATTTGTGTCATTTCAAGAAAAGTTCTTTTCTTAAGATTGGATTCATGTTCCAATATCGTCACATTATCATAATCGGGTAAATGATCAAAATTGATTGAATGTTGTGCTAATGAGCAGGTTTTTTTGAGATTTCTAATATCACTTTTATGGGAACAGATTCTATCCTTCAACTTCCTCTTGGTTTGTCCAATGTACTTAAGTTAAGTTAAGTTTTTACTTATCTCTTCCTTATATTCATACACTTCACCATAAATTTAATGGGTTGTTTTCCAAAATTCCTAATATTAAAATTGCTTATAAAAATCAAATTGTACTCAATAGAATTTTTTCAAAATTAAAAGATAAAGATCCTGTATTAGATCATTCTAATGTTGTTTATTGTATCCCTTGCTCTCAGTGTGAAAAAAAGTACATTGGACAAACCAAGAGGAAGTTGAAGGATAGAATCTGTTCCCATAAAAGTGATATTAGAAATCTTAAAAAAACCTGCTCATTAGCACAACATTCAATCAATTTTGATCATTTACCCGATTATGATAATGTGACGATATTGGAACATGAATCCAATCTTAAGAAAAGAACTTTTCTTGAAATGACACAAATTTTCAAAGAACCAAATTCCATAAATTCCAGGAAAGATATAGATAATCTCAGCATCATATACTCATATTTACTAAGTCGCCCCCTACTGGGCAGTAATAATAACAACTTTACATTTGGTACTCCTGTTTAGTTGGTGATTTCACATTCATTTTCATTGTGTGTTGGCAACAAGGTCACAGGAAACTGTAATCATTCGTCACTTGTCAACTTCATTCCCTTCTTTTCACATCATTTCCGTTAAAATTACAAATATGGTTTCCAATGCCTGTTAGGAGAAACAACTTCTCCCATTTTTCAATTCTTTTACATGTATGATTGATCATATCTTTTAATTAAAGTTTTATATTATAATTGTACCATTAGGTCGATGTGTTTGTGATATGTTGTCCTTCATGTTTTCATTAAAAAAGGATTATTAACCTCACATTCGTAAGTAAGCACATGTTAAAAAACGTTTCTATTCTTACAATTTTCCTAATTCATTGTAGAGTTCCTGATGAAGAGCCAATAAAGACTCGAAAGCTTGAACAGAATAAAGAGTTCACTTTTTTATATATATATATATATATATATATATATATATATATATCCGGAAGTTCCAGCCAGCACATATATATATATATATATATATATATATATATATATATATATATATATATATATATATATTTATATATATACATATATATATGTTAGCATGAAGATTCTCACGGACGAAGTATGATGCGTTGTTTTTTCGGGTTTCATTCCGTGTTCTGTGGTTTTGATCCTCTGAAGGATAATTCTCACAACGTTTCGGCAAAGTCTCATTTGCCATCTTCTAGGTGATGTCTAGAGTTTCGATCTCCGAACTCGACTAATTAATTCGAGTTCTACTTCTCAATATATAGGGGTGTTCATTGATGGTATCTTTGATCTGGGCCCCTCCCACTTTCTTCGTTGGTCCGCCTGCATTTGTCATCGTGTCTGGGTAATTACGTGGTAAGGTCCGATATTGTTCCTCTGGTGTAATCGGCTTGTCTTTGTTTAGTGATATAATGGATTTCCACGTTCTTGGTAATCTTTGGGCGTCGTCTCTCTTGTTCATGCTACTCGGTCGTTTCTCAATTTCGATAGCCTCTCTGATTGTTCGAGAGTAGAAGTTTTCATCGCTTGCTAATGTTTTTGTGTTTTTGAAATTGATGGTATGTCCTGTCTCCAATACGTGATTGAAGATGGAAGATGTGGTGACTTTTCCTTTCACTGATAGCTCATGTTCATCCTTGCGTACGTTGATCCGTCTGTTGGTCTGGCCGATGTAGGACTTGTTGCAGTCTCGACATGGTACTTCGTAAACTCCCTGGGACTCCAGTGGTATCTGGTCCTTCGGATTACGGAGTATCGATCTTATTGTACGTTCTAATACTTCGTTCGTATATATATATATATTTATATATATATATATATATATATATATATATATATATATATATATATATATATAATAAGTTGAGTTGTTTGAAACAACATTGGAACAGCAGGAGCTTATGGATAATATAAATGGTGATATCTCCGCAGTCATTGGAGATAACATCATCAAACCTGGTATCGTTGGATTCCTCATGATCGTCCCTAGCTGATCATGTAACAATATACAGGGTGTCCCATTCAAGAATCGGAAGATGATGCCATTTCCGGGCAAATTGGGAGTTGTTTTTTTCTTTCAGATATGTCGAGAAATGCTGTTTAGTGAGAATATTCAATGTTCCGAATTTCAAAAATTTAGCTAGAAAAACAAAGGAGAAAACGGGAGTGTACCATGAGTCTGTGTCACACGGTATATATATATACATATATATATATATATATATATATATATATATATATATATATATATATATATATATATACATATATATAATTCCTTTTATCAAACGTTTTGTCGATGATTTGATTTTGACGATACCGTCAGATGGTAAGGAAGAAATTTTGAATGTATTCAATTCTTACAATACAAATATTCCATTTTCAGACATGAAATTGAACAGATCAGAACAAAATATTATCATCACAGAATGGTATAGAAATCCTATATCTAGTAATAGATTTATCAAGTACCATTCTTATCATTCAAATAAAATGAAGATCAATTTGATCGAATCTTCAAAGAACAGAATTATCAGAATCAGTCATCCCAGTTTACAAAACAAGAGCTTATCCATGTTGAGTAAAATTCTAATTGAAAATTCATATCCAAAAAGTTAAGTAAATAGAATAATTTTTTGTGAAAGAATAGTTTTTATTAGTTCAATCTTTCATTTATAAATCATAACCTTATATTCAAGAACTAACACCAAAATGTATTTCGAAATAATAACTATATGATTTCCCAAAGAAATGTCTCCACTATCTCTAAATTATATAGCAGAGTTAAAACCCCAATATTGAACAAACAAAAATCCAACTTAGTATACGAAATTTCATGCATGGATTGATCTAAAACATATAAATGCCACACATCTAGACACTTGAATAGTCGCATTATTCCACATAAAAGTGACTGCAGACGAAACGGTAATTCTTGCGCTTCGAGTGAACACGTCAGCATTGAGGATCACAAGATGGATTTTGAACACCCAGAAATTTTGGATTGAGAAACAAATATAACCAAAAGAACATTTTTAGAAAAGACACAATATATTAATAACAAAGAGCATTCTAGGAACAAAAAAACAGATCTCAATAATTTAAGCCAAATTTATATGTTTCTACTTGAATACGAGAAAGATAGAAGAAAATCACCTGGTATTCAGAATTTTCCCACATGACATTACAAAAAAAATTTACATAGTTCAATATTCTTCGATGTTTTGTCAGTTAGTTTTGTACCAATTTATATTTTATACTCACGTTAGTGAGTGCTCCATTTTTCTATCTTTACAAAATATTATCCAATGTATTATTTTTAGTTGTCTTGACGAAGGTAATAAATTTGCCGAAAACTTGACAGATAACAAAGAGTCCTCTTTGTAACTGCCCACAAACTTGACTGCAACCTCACAAAATCAATCTACTCGCAAAATAGAATACTTCAAGTTCCTTCCTCAATGTAGCAGATAAAGATGGATTAGGCAGGATAGAGTAATTCAAGTCAAGAATTATCATTCTGTCCTTCACAATATCACTTCAATGTGCATATCCTTTCTCTTTCTATTGTATTCCGCATCGTGTTTCATGGAAAACTATCATAAGGGCCAGTCCATGAGTTCTAATGTCTTTGGTCTATGCTTATAACCCACAAGTTGACAACATGCGCACGGAAAATGTGACATTACCACATTCATGAAGTACGCCCCTATTGGCAATATCCCAAAGTGGTTCTGATTTTTTCCATCGAAATTTTGAAAATAAAGAATACGAGATATGGCGAAATTGTGTTTGTGATTTCTCAGGTATGAGTAAACGTACCAGGGTTTTCACGCCTTTTGCTTTTACTTTCATTCGTAAATATCATTTGTTTGCCTCAAATGAACCATCATCAGGTTTGATGCTTTGATGATACACAAATCAGTTGAGTAAACTCAAATAATGAGACGCCATAGTGTAAGACAATAGTAGTTTGTACAACAAGAGTGGTTATGGCCAAAATCCATTCAAGTTATCATATTGATAATCAATTTCAAATATAGTGTATTTTTTCGATATTTATGAAAAGCTCAAAGGAAAGAAACTGTATTGAATTCGATATTGAATGATACAAATCAAATAAGTAATGAGAAATTGAAAAAAGAAATTGAAAAAAAAGCCGGTTTCGGTGAGACAACTATAAAATGGACTGTATCAGAGGGCTAACGCTCTAACCACGAGGTCACCTGGTCTGTATCATTTCAGTTCATGATTGGTATGGAGAGTAGATGTGATTTCTTCAATTCCGCAAAAAAAAACATCAGTTGTGACAATTCAAACTTGAAACTGAACTGAAATCGTCTACTTATCCGTTTAGTGAACTATAAAGAAATCAGTATATTCAAGTGTGGGAGTAGAAAAAAACATTCTCCTCGATCCATCTCCAAAATAAATTACCTTCAAAGCCTGCATGAGAACACAGCCATTCATGCAAATCGTGTCTTGTGATGTATTTCCCTTTGCACCAACCATACTACGAAGACCAAATGTAACGATCCATAACAATTTTCGAAATACACGCTTGTTTCAATGGCAACTTGATGATGCCAATTAAACAGAAGTTATTTGTTGAAATGAACGCTCGCTCCGTTTCACATTAGACCTGTCAATTACTTTTGTGTTCTCTAATTAGTTACCATCGAAGTTTCCCTGACAATTTGAATGTGGACCCATAATTAAACTTGATACTGGGGGAAGGGAATGCGGTAGGTAAGTATTCCAATCCATCTGCTGGGCTCATATTTCATTCAGTTTGGTGAATTTGATGGTCGAAAATATGAAATTGATTTCAGAAGTAGTTGAACATGTATAGCTTATCCAATACATCCTGGCAGAAATTCAGCTACTTTTCCAGTTACCATGACGAAAGAAAAAACACTCACTAGGAATGAATTTCAACACAGTGGACACATATAAAAGGTGTTTTCTGTTTCTTACTATACTTCACAGAGATTGCTGGGCATATACTACTACAGCACCGATTCGTATGAAAATTTAGATATAGGTTCTACTTACCCTCTATTCCAAAATCTACCCCGTGCCGAGGGTTGCTCTCTCTCTGGGGGTGGATGCCACCCCTTCTTGGGGGTGAATTTTTTTTTATTGGAAATAAGTGCGGAAATCAATAGACTGACTAATTCTAAGCACTTTTTGTTCAATGAAGTTTTTTCTGAAAAGCAATACTTTTCGATTTATTCACGAGTGAAATTGTCGGTTTTCAGTCAAAAAAAACACGTTTTCAGATCCTTTTTCGCGAATAACTGGAAAATAATGCATCTAATCGAAGAACCTGTGTAGGGCAAAATTATAGCTTTTGGAAAAACTGAGGCCATTGTTTATTTGTGATGTATGCAAACCCACTACAAACTGAATAATTGCTTGTTGAAAGTTGACTGATATTTTCGGAAAAAACTGATTGGACCTTTTCTGAAGTCCTTCAGAAATCCTTCATTTTTTTTATTTATAAAAGTTTCTAGCATCAAAACTGACCGAGGTATGAAGGAAATAATGTTGAATCCTATTTTTTCGTTGAAAAAAATTGTGAATAACCCATCCTCTCTTCTTCCCGTCGTTGTTACTCTATAATTCACTTCATTCATGTTCTAATGATGAGTTCTGAGTTTTTCATCGATTGTAAGTACGTAGTTTTGGAAAAAATTGAGATTGAAGAGAAAAAATCATATACGTAATTCAGGGAAAATTCACCATTTCTTCGAAATAGCTCGAAAAGTATTGATCACATGCAAAATTTCCTAGAGTACAAAATTGAAGGCTATTCTTCTCTGAAAATTTCGGTGTTCCATTTTTTCTGCAGGATCAAAATAGAGTAAGATATGGCCAGTTAAATATTGTGAGGGTTCGCACAAAGTACCTTTTTTGAGTCCTTTCAGCATGAACCTTTTCAAAAATATAATCTGAAACGAAAAATAATGTAAATGAGCTTATAGCTCTTGAAAAAAGCTACAAAATAATTTTTTGGTGGATTTGATTGCTTGAAGACTAAGCGAGTCATGGGGAAAAAACAAAAACAATTTTTGTAGAATTTAGAGTATGTACATTAGTATATTGAAGAATACACATAGTAACTATATTTTAAGCCTAGTGGAACTATATGTATATTATATATTTATATACACAGATAGTTCCACTAGGCAACGATTTTTTCCAAAGGGGGAGGGGAAGAGAGGATGAGTTATTCACAATTTTTTTTCATGGAAAAAATAGGATTCAACATTATTTCCTTCATAACTCGGTCAGGTTTGATGCTAGAAACTTTTATAAATAACAAAAATAAAGGATTTTTGAATGACTTCAAAAAAGGTCCAACTAATTTTTCCCGAAAAATGCATATTGTACGTAGAAACTTTCCATTTTGGCGTTTGAAAATACCAATCGACTTTTAACAAGCAATTATTCAGTTTTTAGTGGGTTTGCATACATCACAATTAAACAGTGGACTTTGTTTTTCCAAAAGCTATAATTTTGCTCTCCACAGGTTTTTTGATCAGATGCATTATTTTCCAGTATCGGAAAACGTGTTTTTTTTTGACTGAAAACCGACAATTTCACTCGTGAATAAGTCGAAAAGTATTGCTTTTCAGAAAAAACTTCATTGAACAAAAAGTGCTTAGAATAAGTCAATCTATTGATTTCCGCACTTATTTCCAATAAAAAAAATTTTCACCCCCAAGAAGGAGTGGCATCCACCCCCAGGGAGAAAGCAACGCTCGGCACAGGGTAGATTTTGAAAAGAAGTGTATGTAGATCCTGAATCCAAATATTCATGTGAATCGGTGCTGTATGGGATAAATACACGGGAAAATGGTCATAGACTGGACTATACGTCATTAGTTCTGTGCCGAGATCGTTTGGATAAGCTGTAGCTTTAGATTAATGATATAATTTTTAGTACCTGGATGACCGAGCTTTACACGAGACCTTTTTGATGTCGAAGTAAACTTGACATTTCGATGAGAATTTTGTTGCCTGACATCTCAAAGAAAAAACTGCCTCTGAAAAAATTACGAATCCGTAGAACGAGTAATTTTTTCTCTCAGTTTTTTTGAGTTAATTTGCCGGAAGGCAACTAATCTCTAATCATAAATGTCATATTTTCTTCGAGTTTAATTCGGTGCGACAATGTAATGAATACAGTTCAGTTTATGCAATTCAACGAAAAAGTACAATTAATAAAAACAATACTTATATTTCATTTCCACAGATCAGATATACCTACTCTTTTGACAACGCAAGTGAAAAATTGACAAAGACGCCGTCAAAGATTTGTTTACAATTCTGGTTGCCATGCTTTCAAGAGTTTGGTTCCGTTTTGTCGCTGAAAAACTTATGTAAAAATTTTTTCTCTGTCATAATGACAAAATCACGGCGGCTTATGGAATATTTCATACATGAATTGAATTGTCGAGACAAACAAACGTAAACTGTATAAACGAAAGGTGTTTATGAGTACTGAGACGAAGTTAATCAAATATCAGGTTTTGAATGAGTCGTCCTTCTCCCAAGTATATTCAAAAATCCCTTTTGATATACTTCTCAATAAAACCTATTTATAGGTTCAGTATATGAGGTGTTCACCTGGTGTGATCTCTGTGAGAATTATAGTATTTCAAATTTCATGTTCTCCTTTCTTTTATTCATCTCATCGATGTTGTTACCCTGGATTATTAATGGTATTGTTCCCTTCGTAACAATTCAAGTTTCCTGAGGATGACCAAATGAAAGGTCGAAATGTCGACATAAACATTGCAATATTTTGTTTCGATGGCCACTTCCAAAAAAACTAAATAACTAAACTTGAAAACTCTGGGTCACGAACATCTCCCCCAAAAAAAGGGTTTGCCTGAAAATATGCATCAACGACGTTATCTGAAAATGAAATCTAGCTAGACAGATGTATCGCCCCCGAAAACCCCCGCATACCAAATTTTATTGAAATCGTTGAAGCCGTTTCCAAAGTTCAGAGAGAGAGAGAGAGAGAGGGACAGAGACCTAATTCATTTCCTGAGGGGACTAGAATCAGCAATTATAAACAATAAATGGGATTCTTCAATCCTTCATGAATGATAAAAATCCATCCGGATATCAGGCAATCCAGATACCTGACAAAACAAAACTAATAGAACGCGATGACGAAAACAAACTTCACCTTGAATGGTCTTTCTCAATGTTTACTTGGGAAGAAGTTATATCACACAAAACTACAACTTCTTTCCAATTAAACATTGAGAAAGATCATTCAAGACGGAGTTTGTTTTCATCATCGTCTACATAATCTTGCGTTCTATATAGCGAATGTTAACACAAAATGGATTTTCTCATAAGCGACTTCAGTCGTGATACTGTTCCGTTTTGTTATTTCCTGTGCATATAAGAGTGTTTCCATTAACTGTGGATTATTATTTGTGCTCCAGCTGGAGAAATATGCCTATCACGTGCATTGTAGTTTGCTGTCGATCTCATCCAGACACGGATATAGTCGGATTGTTCTCTGTTCCTACTGTTATGAAACACAGGTTTTTGATGAACGGAAAGGACATATCCAGGATAATTCTACTTGTATTCTATTACATAACATTGAAGGCCTTATAATTATTGCTTGAGCGCTGAATATGCTTATTATTTTGCAGCATAGGGTTTGTTTTTGATATAATATTTTCTAGAAATATCATGTTCCACAACTGTCACTCTCAGTTTATAAACAGTTTGAGTTTTCCGAAAAACAATAAGAATTCCAACGAATTTGAAATATTTATAAGACTTCAAGCTTTTATAACATTTCCCTTTATGTGCACTTTGGAATAAAAGATCTGAGTCAAACCAAATACGATATCTATATCCATATTTGCAACTGAAGGGTCACTATTGATTATATAGTTCAGCTTGAAGATATTCAATGTGTGAGGATCTACATTATTGATCAATCTCAACTTCATTCTATATCTGTAAAGAACAATACTCGAAATGTGAACATAAGATTGAGATTTATTTTCAAGCTTACCTTTCACCAACCTTTCTGTTCCTCAACATTGATATCTTCAGGTAATGACTTTCCATGTGAATATTACTCTTCAAAGTAACTACAATTCCGAAAATAGTTAGGAATTCAATATTTACTACCAAAGGAGAGCAACTAATGGAACATGTTGTATCAGTCAGCCACTTCTCGTATTCCACAAATTTGATCAATGTAATATAACCGCGAGGGTCGGTACTTCACGACCTTCTGATCAAAGGCCAGTTAAAGTAATCGATGCTGAGAATGGACACCACATCCTGTCATTTGCTAGAATGTAAGCACAGCTCAAGCACCGATTATTTCAACAGACTGTTAATCAGGTCTTAAAGTACCCGCCCTTATTAGGCAATCATATGTTGGTAAACAAACTGCCAATTTAGTAGAATAGGGGTACATTGTAGGGAGCCACTTAGGCATTGAGCCTCTCAGTACTACTTTGATTTCATTCAACCCAGAGAGATGTTCAGCTTTTTCGGACGATGGGCTGAAAAACCTTCTGCTTGTCTTTGTCCTGAGACGCTGTTCCAGTGATGTCTCAATTGATCAAGTTCCTATTGACATAATTCCTACTTCATGTGGCATTTCGATAAAATGGGGGTGGATGAGTTTGATTTTCTGTAGGGTGAAGTTTTGGTAGTTACTAGACCATTCACAGGAGAGAGAAAAATTTTGCACGCAGATCTCAAAAGATCGCAGTTATAGAATAGCAACGATTATATTGAAACCTTGAATTGAAGGCCACCTTAGATTCACACAGTAGGTTATCAGGAAGATATTCGACAGGAATTTAACTTTTTATCTTTTAAATTCTACGAAGATCTTTGCATATTATAGTTGGATTTAGTTGGACATCTGTGAATTTTTTTCTCAGCAATAACTGATGAACATAAACTAGCACTACCCAAACTGTTTGTCACGAATTGAATGAGCAATCCAAAAATGACTTTCAGTCTGAAATAACTCAGTGTCGACGAACCAAATGCGCAAAAACTATCTGTTCACACCCAGCAAATTTCATTTGCATATCCCTACCGGTTTCAGAGCAATATATATATGAGTCATAATTTTTTCATGCAGAATCACCTTCCTAAGTTTGTAGCACTTATTCTTTTTCTGTTTGTTTGCAGATTATCACGGAAGGAAAGCCCTGGAATGTTCAAAGAACAGCGCGTTATTCAAGGGACAGGAGATACGAATTAACATTCACTTTGAATTTTTGAAGTTTGTTGACCTCAGGAAAAACCGCTCTCGACAAAGAGTACCAAAATTCAGCTGTTTCAATGAAAAAAGCTCCCTGAGCAAGAGAGGTTCGGCAGATCTCCAAGCTCACAACAAACGATTGATGCCAATTCAGAAGAGCGCCGTCCGTCAATAGTAGAGAGACAAGTCTCTGACTCTACGATACTCCAACGAAGTGAGTGAGTCTATGAGCGAAGAATCATCAACGAGATGGATTGCCTTCCACTGAGAAGAATCAAGGAGCTTCAATCAATATTTTAGTGCCGAGCTCCAAACATGAGATATTTGACTTTGTAGAAATAGTTACTCCTGATATCTGAATACTTGAGATAGATCGGCTTTCTTCGAGAATAGTCATGCCTGGGTTTTCCCAGCATTGAATTTCACCAAGTTATTGTTACCCCATTCTATTATTTCAGTCAAGTCATATTTAATTCTAGGGACGTGAATGTTTCTCTGAATTTTCGTTTCTCGTTTGCTCGGACTCTGAAAGAGAAACTTGTATGAAGACTACTGTCGTCCGCAAAACTATGCTCTGAACAAGATGTTTTCTGCAGCAAATTATTGATATGAAGCAGCCTTTTGACAAATGAACATTGTATAGGAGACGTCAAAATACATTACAACTACTAGCATACTACTAATTTACTAATGGGACAATACTATAAAAACTGTTTATCTACACCCGTACTCTAATAATACACTTATATGCCCACAACCCGTTTTATAATGAAATCCATTACGATACAGATTTTCAGCCAATAGAAACCCATTATTTTTCAATCAAGCATGATGTGCAAGCTTTGCATTTTGACGTTTGTCAAGTCAAAATCAGTAGGTATTGAATTTTTGAAGAATTTAGTCAATTTTCGATAATCGTATGAAAATGTCTTATAGCAGGGATATAGAAGAATTACCAGCGACCCTCCACAGATGTCTTAGACAAGAAAAAATACAATCGAAAGGATTATATTTTTCATTTGACAAATGCACGACATATATTTTTATTTTCTACTAAATTATTTGAGCTGTCATGTCCGAGTGGTCAAAGGCGCGGCCAGTGAATAATTACGTCCGGGTTCAATTCCTGGCCTCGGCAGATTTTTTTTCATTTTTTTTTCATTTCTCATTGTATTTTCCGTGGTTATACCCTTAATTATAATTTTGTAGAATTTTTCAGAGGAATACGATTGATTACCTACTATTATTGTGTTCAATATAAGTACCTAATAATATAATATGTTCAGATTTTCATTATTTATTGGGTGTAGATAAAATAGCGTATGCAACTCTCATGTAATGGTTATTAATACACTCGCATAAACCATACGAAACTCACCTTCGGCTCGTTTCGTATCCCGGTTTATGCTCATATATTAATAACCATCATTACACGATCGTTGCATAATATACTATTTTCGTGAAAATGCTCTAAGGCGATATTTGAATGGAGCTAGGGTAGCACATTCTTTAATATTTATAGATGTGTGTGTGATTGGTTTTTTTGGCTTTGGAGTAAACCAATTAGCCAGTATTTATAGATAGATGATTGAATATTCTGGTAGCCATGAAATTGGGAGACTTATAGGCCAGATAGCTTTCAGCAAATTGTATATACATATTATTCCTTTGGCGAGTGTTAACATTATGAATAGACCTGTTGAGTGAAAATTGATGATTATCATTTTTGAAAACATATACACGTCACTCAAATATTAAAAGACACGGGGGGATACATTTTTTATAGTTCTAATACATCATTCCAACAGGAAGACAATCCCCAGAAACAAACCATATCGTAGTCTTGTCTCTACCTGTGCATAATACAGCGTCAGCAACTGATCAGCATTTAATACTTCTCTCAGATTTCTCAGTTGGAATATCATTGATTTCATTTTTTTCATTAGGGATTCACAGTGATTGTGCCATCCTTAATATTGGTCAACTTGTAGTCCTGAAAATTTTGTGCTTTCACCATCGGTAACCAGACAATCCCCGCTCTTTTCAAAGGGTGAACTGATTGGCATACAATGTTTCGGCGAACGAATCAGAACAGTTTTATATATGTATATATATATATATATATATATATATTATATATATATATTTATATATATATATATATATATATATATATATTCAGATAAAGATTGTTCGCTGTGAACCATGAATTCAAACATAGAAAAGCATCAGTACATTTCCCTTCCAACCAAAAATCGGACTCATCTGAAACGATAATTGAGGTATCGTCGGCAAACATCGTCACTGATTTAGCTGTGATAGGGGTTTCCAAGTCATTCACGTAAAATGAAAACAATGTTGGGCCTAAAATAGATCCTTGCGGAACCTCCAGATATGTAGAAATTAAATCAGATCTGTTTTTATTAAATTTCAACAAAACTGTTTCCTATCGGAAAGATAATCTGATAACCAAAATAGCGAAAGGCCACGTATGCCATACTTATGAAGTTTTTTTTTTCAATATTTCATGATTTACGCAGTCGATTGCCCTGCTGAGATCACAAAATATCCCAACAGGACACTCTCTTGCTTCTAGACAGTTGACAATTGCACTGTAGCATGAATGAATTGCCATTGTGGTTAATTTTTTATTTATGAAACCATGTTGATTTCTAGTGAAAATATTATACGATTCACAGAACGGTAACATTCGATTGAGAAAGGCATATTCAAATATCTTAGAGAACGACGACGGGATGGTTACAGGCCTATAGCTTTCCAATGACTGAAGACAATTTTTTTGTGAAATGGAATAATTTTTCCCATTTATAAATAATCTGGAAATATCACCAGAACTGAACCCATGGAATACCTGCATTTGTTGAGAGAATACTCCATCAACAACCACATACAGAGACCTATCAGACAAGAAACTCTCCAACATACATTCACTAACACCCTGTATATTTTTGACATCAACACATCTTTTCAAAATTTTATTTTGTTTCTCATATCATCTAGGAATTCGGTATCTGACCAATTTCTTTATCCGTGTTCATTGACTCGAAATTGACTATAAAAGTGCAATATTTCATACGATATTTATCCCCCTGATCCTGACAAGATCCAGAATCAAACATAGCGAGAAATAAAACGCATTCTCTCAATAAATGCCTTCTTATTGGCAGTCGCAGTGGAATATTGATCAAACGTCCGCCAATTCGTTTCTCATTTTATGACATTGTCAATTCAAGTATCAATCCTGAAAGCGTAAATCCCTCCTTTACGACCGCACTTTCGTCCTTTTTCCTTCGAATATTTTCCAATTCACCCGAAGTCGAGGGCCCCTAATACCTTCGGAACTCACTTTTGACGAATGATATAATATTCTTTTTATCTTTTATCCCTCAGTGGTGGCACTTATATTCCCGTGAAAAATTCTTCGAGTCGTATCAGTAGAGGTCCATGCGGTAAATGGATTATTTTTGGGCTGGCCACATTTCAACATCAACCAATATCCGACCTAGGTTGGTTTAGAATCAATGGAAGAAAGAGGTCTTTATTTCAACTCCACGATTCGATCTATGTTCAGTTCTACCATGAGTGGAATAAGCCAGGACACAGTGCATAATATCATTGTTTATACAGTTATAATTAACCATATTACTCCAGTATATGACGAAAAAAAAAGTGTAAACTGTGTATTTATTCCATACAGCACCGATTCGTATGAAATCTTGGATATAGGTTCCACTAACCCTTCATTTCAGAATCTACCCTGTGCCAGGGATTGCTTTTTGGAGAGGAGAGGGTGAAAACCACCCCTATTCGAAAAAAATATCAAAATTTCAGATTGGAGCATGTAATAAACTGAAATCATATTTATATCAGTAAAATAAATCAATTGGTAATTTTTAATATAATTTATGGTAGAGTAACCAGTGTCAGCCCTTAACACCCCACCCCCTTTATGACAGAATATCATCAGAAAATAATAATTAACGTGTTATTTGGCAGTTATTCAACTTATTCAATATCTATTTGCATTCCCCGCCGGGCCACCGTGCTGAGTAATCGCACGTTAAAAGGTAAGGCCTCGTTGATCCATTGCTCGCACAAGTTTCGACTTCTGAGGGTTGACGTTCGTCAGCTGGTTAACGGAAACGAACAATTCAATTTGGGATTCAGCTTCTATCTACTATCTACCATCTACTTCAAAGTTGAGGTTGTGTCTGGGGTTGATTTTTGTTCGTCAGAGGTGAAAACTACCCCTATCAAAAAAAAAATTACAAAATACTAGTTTTGAGCGTGCAGTCATATGTGGAAAACGGAAGGGGAATTTTTTGTCGATGTCATAGATCATTCACGTTCTAAAGATTATTATAACGCCTGAACTTCCATTTGTTTCATGAACTTCAATCGTCAAATCTTCTTTAAGCTTCATTATCTTTATTTCAACGTGAAACAGAGGGAATTTCGTCGTGCCTTATCAAGCATTGTTAGCGTTTTTGTTATGCTATCTACACTATGATTTCGATATTTACATTCAACTGACAATGCATGAGAGAATTTCCTTCTCTGAATGGTAAAAGTGCACAGTTCTGCCTGTCAGTTTGAGTGAGATGTTTAAACAAAGATAATGAAGCTTCAAAATCGAGTTGACGTTACAAGTTTATGAAAAAAAATGAGAGTTAAGGCCCATTATAGGGAAGAATATCGACCGATGAGGGCGCTGGTGGTGGTTAAACTAGATCCACCATCTTGAAATAGTTACCTTGTTTACATTTGTGAAATAACGCGCCAAACTGAAATCCAGTCATCAGTTGCCCTCGCTAGACAAGATTTTGGTGTTTTTTTTGCTATATTTTCATTGTACGAAATTTTTCTCGTGAAGGTTAATATAACTGTGTTCATGATGCTTTGAATAGCCGCACAATACCATTCATTGGAGGTGAACATAGATGCATTGTGTTTTAAAATCTAATGATATTTGTTCCAGGACATTTTTTAGTTTTAGTGTAGTGTTAGTGAACCAAATAGGCTTTTATTACATGGATGATGAAATGCGCCATAACTTCGCCTAAAAATAGACAAACAGACTCACCAGGTAACAAGAAATCATCTCTCTTGAAATGCAAGTAACACACTGAAGCCGCTCTAGGTGGCGATTTATGCAGTTTCAGTTTAATTTTCCAAGCCTTGTACCTGTCTATTTTTCTCTTATCCACTTTCCGTAATGTTTCCCACCAAAGATGTATTTTCTTTCAAAACGTGTGGAAAGACAACTTTGTATTTCGGTTCCTAGAGTTGCGGCAACTTGGCACCAAACACTTTATACGGCTCACTGAGCGATCTGCATCCATGATTGATTGATATTATAAATAAAAAAAAAACACAACTTCAGATGAGATTTCCTAAATAAACACCAAAGAACTCAATAAATTCACACACATAAAATGGAAGCCGTTTGTTTGTGAAATTATAGCAGTGCGTTATATTTCCGCCAGACGTCGCATAAAATTATGAACTTCCCAATACCATAGCCATACAGTAGAGACACTTGAATATCAATCCTTTGTTCTCGAGTGTCAAATGACCAGATGAGATTTCCTAAATGAACACCAAAGAACTCAATAAATTCACACACATAAAATGGAAGCCGTTCGTTTGTGAAATTATAGCAGTGCGTTATATTTCCGCCAGACGTCGCATAAAATTATGAACTTCCCAATACCATAGCCATACAGTAGAGACACTTGAATATCAATCCTTTGTTCTCGAGTGTCAAATGACCTTCATTCTGTGATCGGGGTGTGTAATGTCATTTTTTGGCGGTAAATTTGAATGTACAGGATACCAAGATCATAAAATTAATATTTTGTCTTAGATAACGTTTGAAATAAATGTGAATAATCTGAAATTCTGAATTACTTACAATAGCTATTCCACTTTTCTATAGCTTTTTCCTCCAGTCCATGTTTGTTTGGAAATGAATATTCGATGACCAGGAAATAAAAAGCTTTCAAAAGAATGTTTCATTTGCAGTAGCTTCAAATATGCACAATTGATATATTCAGACATTAGCTATGTAATAAATACTATAAATGACTTCAAATGGTAGTTTTCTTTTGTTCTTCGATTTATTGGTTTTGCTTCCTTCAAATTCAAATTTCAAAGTGTTGATAATTCTACAACATTTCTTTCTTAAAGTGAAATTAACACAAGCGATAGTGGTTATAGAGAGCTTCGGGTGGTTTTTCAAGTAAATCCTCATCTCGGTTACACGCCTTCAACCATGCCTCACACCTGAAAGAGTAATTGAATATTAACGTGCATTTTTATCAAGCTACTCTTTCGGCGCAAGTCAGCTTTCATTCTGCAATTTGAAAAAAATATATGGAAAATTCAAAGACCTACTATTCTACAGAACACTAATTGCTATTACGTTTTGACATCCTTCGGAAACCTCAATAGAGATGATAATTTGTCTCTAGCCTTCGACAAACATCCGCGATAAGCACACACCTTTTTAGTTATCCATAATAATTCAAAATACAATATCTCAACACACATTGACACTCATCAATCAAGTTGATTGATAACACCTCGACATGTCAAACTGCCGAAGTTGGTATTTTGTGGCGAGTGTATCTACTGTATAGTTATCGTATACTGGGGTGAAGGCATTCAAATAATCTTCAAAATATGAATGATCTAGGATATTACCGGAAAATTCCACTTCTCTTTCTGAATCGATTGGAACCTTTTGGTATCATGTATAAGAAAATGTGTGATTCAACCTACGACGTCCGTGAGAATACTGGAAGAAAAGACTTGGATATGAAATCACCAGTGCCATCTACCAGAAGTATTCATCCCTTCAAATGATATTTCCATGAGGTTGGCTTACTATATCTCTATAAAAAATTGTCAAGTAAATCGATATATCGACATGATAGTGTAGTTGGCGAAACAAAAACGCATCAAATCCATTTTACACAGGCATTGTGGAAAAATAAGAAAAATGCGATTAAGCAGAACACTTATGGCTCATTTCAAAAGCGTCTCACGGGAAAAACACTTGGAATTCAGAAACTGGACTAACAGCCGATTGTACCGACTTTTTCTTATGTGAGCATTAGGCTAATGGGCTATCAAATGTCATTTGAAGCACTGCAGCGATTGCAACATAATTCAATAAATTATTAAACACTCATTAATAAACCCTCAACAATCTTGAAGAGTACCTTTGTTAATGCTCTCATAAGAAAAAGTCGGTGCAATCGAGGATAAGTTACCGAGTTGTGAATTTTAAGAATGAGTTGCAAGACATAATCAAACGAATGGATATTTCTTCGAATAGTTTTAATCAGAGTTCGAACCGGTAACTACAAGGTGTAGCTGGGTCAGGTTAGCGACATTTTTTCCTTCAGAGAAGAGACGAAATGTTTTTGTCGCGGTTCAGTAAACCCCAATCTGTGGAAATCTTAAAGGCAACTGTATATTATTTGTTGAAATGTTCGTTATTTGCTGTTGATGAATAGAATGCTTCAGCTTCGTATCGACATTTTGATGCATGAAATAAATTTTTTAACGGTTGTGAAATACCGCCATTCTACATCAATCATCAACTACTACTACTGAAGACTCTTGGGACGTGTAACGCACAGAACAGTTAATCTGTTGACAGAAGACAGTGTTGCCAAAATGCTAATCTAACAATGTTTTCATGCAACACGATAGAAAATGATTTTTATTACAACCACACTCTGAAACACGCTTTTTTGCATAGTTTTACGTTCGCAAACTTGATTATTTCTTATAATAATTGAAATTTGACATTGGTGTGCTGCAAAGTGACATTCTGTGCCACAAAGTGACATTTCTGTGCGAAATTCAAATCACCACATACACACTATCCATTGCTAGGCAATGGAGAAAGATCTATCGGATCATTTGAATGTCGACAAACGTCAAGCATAGAATGTTTGTGAATTATTCTTCTCTCATGATTTTTCAAATGAGATTGAACTGAAGTGGATAGCGACAGTTATTAGTATTGAAAATACTCCGCCAGCACTGACGAAACAAGTTAATTCATTGTCATTGATTTTACCACCTTCAACTCCAAGAGAAAAATATAAAACTGCATACAAACAGTTCACGGAATGGAAAAAAAAATAAAACTGATAGTGTTTCTGATAATATAAATTTGGCACATTTTGAAAAACTATCCAAATCAAGAAAAGCCTCCACTGTATGGCCAATATATTCAGTTCTGGGTAATACTTCGGTCGCTATGAGCACCTTTTTTTTTGAATTTTTTTTTGTGGAACTTACGTATCTCGGTCTCCTCTATAAAAAATGTAAGTGAAATAATCGGCGGTCTCTTATATTTTCGGAGATACAGGGCCTTTTTGGTGTAAAACTTCACAATTTTCCACATCAAATTTCTGTTGTTTGAACGCACAAAATTCCTCCTTCTTCTGATCAAACGTTAGTCACTCTCTTATTTACTCGTTTTCAACATTTTCAAGCAGAAAAAACCATTATTTTATCAAAAAATCCAACTTTCTCCAAAAGTCAACATTGATGCATTCAGTTCTCAACAATAACAATGAGAGCGGCAACACTGCAAATGCATCACTTTCGACTGTCATTGCACTATGACATCACAACAAATTGGTTATGGTTTGAAAATAATTGCATTTTTTGGAAAACTAATGGGTTTTTATGCTTTATGCTTATCAGAAGGAGGAATTTTGTGTGTTCAAACAACAGAAATTTGATGTGGAAAATTGTGAAGTTTTACACCAAAAAAGCCCTGTATCTCCGAAAATATAAGAGACCGCCGATTATTTCATTTACATTTTTTGTAGAGGAGACCGAGTTTCGTAAGTTCCACACAAAAAAATTTCAAAAAAAAGGTGCTCATAGCGACCGAAGTATTACCCAGTTCTGAAATCGTATAGTTTTATTTCTAGCAAAAAGTGTGTTATAGAAAAAGTATAGTGTGCAGGAATGCGATTTCTCACTCGTTTGAAATGCAGCACTTGCTTTTCAAACTTGTGAAAAATTAACATTTTCCTGCACTTGTTGTACGATATACCATTTTTGGAAATCACTTGGGCTATATTTTCATTCCCGCAAAAATCGAATACAGTCGTGAGAATTACTTCGATACTACCTGGTCTAGCCACTTCGAAAGAAAAATTCGCTCATAAAATCGTCCAATGATACACCAAGGATGCGAAAGTCGAGAATGTATATATAGGAGGACCAGCAGAGTTCAATAATAAGATCAATTTTTCACCCCCATTTCTCTTCCCCCTCACCCTTGGCAAACGTGCCTCTAATACGAATTGATGGCTTGAAACTTGTTACTCCTCGTGGACCTTTTGTTTGCCGTTCTTTTCGTAGATGCGGGTAAAACGTACCGAGAAGATTAATAACTCCACCGATATTACCCAACAATATGTTTTATTGTGTTTGCGAGATATATGACTGAGAAACATGTTTATTTATTGGAAATCGAAAGATGATAGTTACATAATGGGAAGTATTGAGTTTCATGGGACGATTTCTGTAGGATTTTTTCAGTGCGGTAGTATATACAAGGTGTTTGTTCAATACGTGCCTTGAATGTTGTAGATAAAGATACACTAATTGAAATTGATTGGGATACCATAAAAAGTTCTGAAAGAGAATAATCCAATGATTTTATGAATTTTGACGGGATTTCATTTTTATCGATTGACGCAATTTAAATTTTATAGGTTATTGAAAAAGTTGTCATGGATCCCATTACCATTATTTCTGTACGACACTGGAATATGTGTGATCAGTTTTTCAGAATGTTACAAAATTCAATATAGCCGTATAGTAATAATTGGTTGTAAATTCCCATTTCTATGTGAGAGTTTTAGTTCCCCCTGCACTTGCCAATTGGACCGCAAAACATAACGGCAGTGACAAAATAGTTAAGGCTTTCGCGGCCGAGGTTTTCAGTATCACTACTTTCATTCGGGTTTGAAGGCCGTCGTTTTTTGGAATTTCTTCCTGACGTTTCGCTGGCTCGAGTGGCTAGCTTCTTCAGAGGTTCATTCATCTTGGAATTCACTCCGATGACTGGAGATTGTTCCTTCGCAAGTTGTATTTATGCCGATTCAGGTAGTTTGCGGTGCTAATTATTCCATTCGGATTCGGGGAATTGTCAACAACAAGGTAATCAATATTAATAACAATTCCCCGAATCCGAATGGAATAATTAGCACCGCAAACTACCTGAATCGGCATAAATACAACTTGCGAAGAAACAATCTCCAGTCATCGGAGTGAATTCCAAGATGAATGAACCTCTGAAGAAGCTAGCCACTCGAGCTAGCGAAACGTCAGGAAGAAATTCCAAAAAACGACGGCCTTCAAACCCGAATAAAAGTAGTGATACTGATAACGGCAGTGCTAGATGTTCTTGTTTCATATGATATTATCATCCTGAACATGATTCATGCTGGATCATTAGCATTAGATTATTTGAAGAAGTGTTATGGGTTTAAAGTCTATAATGTTCGGCTAAAATCAAGGTCTCCTTAACTCGATATGTATATAATTTTGCGCATAACATAATCAAATACATGATCTATACAAATCCTCTGTCACCTACATGGTTAAATCAAAAGGCTTTGAAGAAATTGTTGCTAAACACAGCTAAACCAGCGCTTCCGCCAATAATACAAAAACCAATTCGTGGATCCTTCGCCAAATAATAGGAATAAGACGAAGTACGAATTAGTATATTAGGCAACGATCATTTGATGATGGTTATCATTACAGGAGCAATAACCGAGATACAAAACGAACCGAAGGTGAGTTTTGTATCTGTTATGCCAGTGTATTAGTAACTATTACTTGAGACTTGCATACGCTTTTTTTGTCTTAATCCGTTGAATGATGAAAGAACTATAAATATTAAATTTATATTGTGGGTTCTACTAATCTGGAAGTGGAATGGATATTAACATTTATTTCATCATTGCTAGACTCAATTGAGCTCAATATTGTATTGGAATGATTTTATTTTGAACCGGATTTTCATACGTTGAATTTATCCTACCATTTTCTTCCCGTTTGACCGACACAAACCATGGGACATGAACTACACAATAATCTATAAACTCCTGATCTATCTGATACTGAACTTTTATCTTCGTTGTTTTTGATATAAGAGCTCAAAAATAACAAAAGTAGAAGTTCAGTTTCAGATAGATCAGAAGTTTATAGATTATTGTGTGGTTCATGTACTATATCTTATGTCGGTCAAACGGGAAGAACATTTGATACACGCGTAAAAGAACACAGAAGTAGTTTTCAAAATGGTGAGACGAATTGAACGTATGCATCTCACCTGATTGACACGATATGAATTCAACCACGAATTTGAAATCCTTCATTTCCAAGGGAAGGGTTTGAAAATCAATCTTTTGGAGGGTTTGGAAATCAATCAGTGTAAACATTCACCGTTCCCAACGAATGATCATGAGGAGTTGAATTATTCGCCTCTATTGAATATGTTATTTCCAAGAAATTGTACTAACAAGGATGTGACGTCGGACGATTAATCTATTAATTAGTTGTTGGACTATATTCTTATTGGCCGTTTGATATGATGCAGTATTAATTCGAAATTTAACAGGGTTAAGATTAGTTCAAAGTTCCTGAATGAAATTCGTCGGTCTGTGTAAATAATATTACACAGTGAGGAATGGATATTTTAATGAAACCCCAGTGGAATTTTCATACTGTCCGTGTTCTATTCAGTTCAACAACACAAATGAAAAACTGATTTTTCGAACATGACGAAATCGACCTTTCTGAATCAATTGGCGTTCACAAAGTTGCCTTAAATTCATTCGTTTCCGACCATGAGGCTTATTTTTTCGAGAATTCTCGTGGAAACGCCTCAAAAAAAATGATTTGCAACAATGTTCACCACAGAAAACAAAACTTGGATGAAACTGGTCGGTTCATGTTTATATTACACGTTAAAGGGTACATAATATGATGGAAATCCACCGATTTTATTATTTTGTCCGTATTGTATTCAGCACAGTGGAAGAAATGAGAAATATGATAGTTTCCATTATGAAATAGACTCTCCTGAGTAGATAAGTATCCATGAAGTTGTTTTAAATATGAACGTTCTCGACCAAGAGGTATATTTCATCAAAAATGATCAAAAAGGTGCCTCAAAACGTATCTGAGAAATGTGTCTCGATAAAATCGATCACAAAAATTGTGATTCTCAAGAATACTCAGTGCAAAAAATGGAAGCCATTTATAATTTTGCCTTATTCTATTCAGTTCAGCAGAACAAATGAAGAACACACATTTTTTTATGATTATATCGAGCCTGCTAATTCTGTTAGTATTCACAAAATTGCTCTGAATGTGGAAGTTTTCGTTTGAGAGGTATATTTCATCGAAAATAAGCCCGGAAACTGACCAAGAAGATCCAACAAAGCCTCAGGTCGGCTAAAGACAAGAGAGACCACGAAAAGATCCACTGGAGCAAGACTCAAAGAGCATGAAACACGCACTGAGTGAGGGTGACCATAGGATTCTGTTTGAAAATGCCAAACTGATTGCCCTCAACCAGGGTTACCATAGCCGACTGGTACGGGAGGCGATAGTGATCTACAAACACACGGACAATTTCAACAGAAAAGAAGAATCGTTAAGTCTCAAAAGAATTTGGAATCGCATTCTGAGAAAATCAAGAACAACTAATAGTAGCAGGTAGTGCAGCAACTGATACTGATGATTATTCTCCGAATTCGACAGACGTAATTAGTACTCCAGACTACCTGCATCAATATAAATACGCCTTACGAAATCGAAATGTCCAGTCATCGGAATGATAGTCAAGATGACTAAGTCTCTGAAGAAGCTAGCCACTCGCGCTACCGAAACGTCAGGAAGAAATTCCAAATAACGACGGCCATCAAACCCGAAGAAAAGTAGTAATACTATATTCCTATAGTTCACGAATTACGAACGTTCATTATTCGAAATAATGATCATCATTTAGAGAGCACAAAACCCAGAGAAATATATGATTTATGAATACATTTTATGATCTATTCACGTGATGCTTTTTTTCCATAATTCCGAATCGGGTTTTCCGTTTTTACTACTCTGGTCAGTCAACAGTAACCAGAAACTCATAAACAGTGCAGAAACTACAACGTTGGTGCAAGTAGATTAATTAAAATATTAGCACGAATCCATCATGAGTATGATGCCATCTGATGTCCATCATAATTGATGACAATGTCAGCCCTAATGGAGCAGATACATTATTGTAACGAACGCCGAAACAAAGGGACCATGAAACAATTCAATTTCAGAATGGATATCACTTAGCTGAGTTTAACTTTATAAAACAAAGGATATATGGAATCTGCTGACAACAAGAATAGAACCCTATCTTCTGCTCTGAGTGTAATAAATAACATACCCAGACTGGAGAAAATCGTGAAGCATCGCGCTCAATACGTTGCCATCGGTACACAAGCTTCTGCTGGAAACTCACTGATCCCACAGGAAGTGCAATTCAATTGGGAATTTTGAAATTATTTCAATATGGAGGAATTCATGCGAAAAGTGGTGAAACAAAACAGGAAGATCGGTGAAATGGGAGCGGAAATGTGTTCCAGAGAGATTTTATTGTATTGCATGAAATTGAAGCACATAAACCGATATAATTTTTTTTCAAACAGGCTGGCCCATCTCACTCGTAAAATTGGATCAGAGATTTTCCAAGATGTGTATGTCATTGTGTAATGGTTTTTCTGATCGAATTATAAGACTAACAGAATATTAATGATGAAATGTAGTACATAACGTACGTAATCATCAACACAGATGTTCAAAATGACCAACACCGACTTCCATGTAATGATAAAGGTGTGATATGAAATTTTCCATGAACTGCCTATTGTCAATAATAGAAAATTTTATTAATTTATACAAATCCATTCAAACAAATACGTGAGTTGAGAGATTGTCAAACTCAACTCAACAATATTCTAAACCAGATCTTGCACAGATGCGTGCCAGGCATTTCACCTCAGTACGGTGACCTGAGCAAACATGCAAGCTCAGCAATTGAATCTTCATAAATATGGAGGGAGGTCAAGATTCGGTATTTAGTAAATCAGGCAGTATTCATTAATCACTCTTCAGAAACGGTTCCAGAACATTTTTGAGAATCTCCTTCTCGACAATTCTGCTGGTTAGCAAAGTATTGTAAGTTTTTGCAGCTTTTTTGTATTTCTCGTTAGCTATTCAATGTCAGTTCATATTCGATAATATTTTCTCATTTTTCTATAATAAATATTTCAGTAAATATTTAAGTAAGTTTTCAAATGAGTTCTTACATTATTTGGATGAATGAAAGTTGGGTGAAATAGCGAAAAATCTTCTCGTAATGAGCCAAGCGGGTACCAAGTTATACGAGAGGTACAGTTTGGCGAACATAGCTGAAACTGTGAAAAAAGACACGCCCATGATGCGCATTCGTCGTACGACGGATTCCAGTGAGAAGGCACTTACCATTTAACGTTTGTGAAGTTACCAACTCGGTACAGTCTGTGAAAAATCTATATATAGTGAACATGGAGTTTCAATCGAATCTCGAAGGAAAAGTTCTAAATAGTCAAACACGAATTTCATAGTTTCAGCTATGTTTGCCAAACTGTACCGGGATCGGTGCCCGGCGCATCCACCATATGTCGCAACTCCGTACTAGCTTGGCTTATTACGAGAGGATTTTTCGCTGTTTCACCCAACTTTCATTCATCCAAATAATGAAAGAACTCATTTGAAAACTTAATTGAATATTCATTGAAGAAAATGAGAAAATATTCTCGAAAATGAACTGACATTGAATAGCTAACGAGAAATACAAAAAAAACACCAAAAACGTTGTATCGTACAAATTTTGCACCCGTTTGTCACCCCCTCAGGGGTGGAATTTCCGAAAACACGGTAAAACGAAAGAAAAAACTATGCCCGCCTCCTGATTCTAAGCTAATTCCCCGCCAATTTTCAGCCAAATCGGTTCAGGCATTTTTGAGTTATGAATAGTGTAACTGATAGTGTGAATATATAAAGGAGAAGAAATAAATTATTTGAATCGAATTTGAATTGAACCGCTGAAAAGTGATGGCATAGTGCAAGAAGTTATTGTTTCATTCAACAGCACCGTCCTGAACTTGAAGCATCCCGGGTCATCAGACCCCTTTAAAAATGTTACTGAATCTAGAAAAGTAATAAGGGAACAAGTCTTCAATCTTTGATCAAGGAAAACACTTCGTAAATCTTCGAATTTTCAAAAAGATGAAAAATGAAAAGTTTATAGTAATCCTATATGAACCTCAATACACTAGAGGACCTCAACAGATATTTTATAAAGTGAATATAAAAGTTGCATTTAAAACTTCTTACAAATTACAACAGCTTCTTGATAACGCAAAAGATAAATTAGAAAACTCAGATAAGTCGGGAATTCGCGAAATCAGTTGTCAAGATTGCAACAACATATATATTGGCCAGAGCCGACTAACTATTGAAACCCGTTTCAAAGAGCATTTAGCACACATGAAATACGGACGGGTAGACAAATCCAATGTCGCCCAACACGCTTTAGACAATGACCACAAAATTGGTGAAAGCAATCTTAAACTGGTCAAGCATGTGCATGACACAAGACTACTCGATGCATGTGAGAGTCTAGAGATAGCAAAATGTAAAAACAGCATGAATGGTGGCAGGAGACCCATCCCTTTCAGCCCGCTTTTCAATTTACTGTTGAGAAAGTTATCAGAATAATCAATAATAACAGAAGACCGACCAATGAATTTGGCAGGTATAGTAGTTTTCACAATAAATGGTATTGACTGAAGGAATATAATAAAACCAATTAGACCCTTGAGTTGTAAAATCTGAGATGTACATCATAAATGTGAAAGGACCGGATTCAGGTAATTTTGTTTCTCAGAGAGGGATTGTAGGGGATTACAGCTCACACTTCTTGTTCATTTTAGTCTTTGTATTTCATTGGGAGTGTTCACTTGTGTTACGGTGTGCAATAGTTTTATAACATTTATTTATTACAGACATTAATAGCAAAGATTTTATACCCCAACGTACAGAATAGGCAGTATGTGGCGTCCGTGGATAAAAAGTAATAGTGCTTCTTCCAGTGGTTCGTTAAAGAAGAATCACTCATCTTGTGTCGCGAAAATCATTATAAAAAATGTGTATAGGTTCTTACTTCAGCAAGGATATAACGCGGGTGCTGCAGCAAAAGTAACCAGTATTTGACGAAGGTGCCTCATACTTCAGTTAGACGAATTGTTGAAAATTGCATGGAATAATCGTAATGTCAGTAATGGACAACGCAAGCTATCATAGTCGACAATTGCAAAAAATTCCTGGCTCAAAGAATACGAAATTGGAAATTCAATACTTCATGGCTGCAAATGACATATATTTTGAGGAAAATTATACAAAAAAAGAACTTTTACAAGTGCTGCAGTCATTTTCTTAAAAAAAACGTATGTTTGTGATACAGTTGCAGAAGAATTGGGACATACAGTGTTACGACTACCTCCCTACTACTGCGTGTTCAATTCCATAGAGCTTATCTGGCACCAACTTAAATCGAGCGTGCGCGGAAAAAATACTTCTCCCACTTTAAGTGGTAGTGTGGTAGTATTAATTAGGAACTGTATGAATGACATTCCTACCGAGAGTTGGAAAAGTTCTGTTAGTCATGTTATAAATGTTGAAAACTCGTACCTTTCCGTAAAATCAATTGCGCCAATCATAAGTAATTTAGATGAGGATAGCGATAGCGACACTGAACTAAATATAGAATAGAATTGTAACATTTGAATAAATTACTTGTATATCTCCTACATTATGCAAAATTCAAATTTCTTAAGTTCGACCCTGTAGCACATTTGCATCTTTTACCAGATGATTTTCTACACAATGGGATTAAATCGGGTAGTTTATTGCAGTTAATAAGCCAATACCATTTACTGCGAAAAATACTATAGTCACTGCACTAGTTCATTATCGAGAAATTAATTAGAATAATCAACAGTAATAAACAAAGTCCATATCGGACCAAAAAACTTTAGGTATATAAAAAACTAACCCTAGCTTTAGATTTAGTATCAATTTTCTTCTCCTGAAGATGCTAACCCTGTTTGCGAAACGAGCGTCGAATGCAAAAATATCAGTTTGATGTTAGGGTAACTGATCTCTAGGAAAAGTTTCAACTTTTACACCAAGGGTTCCAATCTCATCGTTTACCCATTAAAAATGTGTTGAGGGCTTGTAGTGAAATTACAACTGAATACAATCCTGAATTAAAGAGGCCATAAATAAACGAAGAGATTGAAACCTTTGTTGTAAAAGTTGAAACTTTTCCTAGAGATCAATTACCCTAACACCAAACTGATATTTTTGCATTCGAAGCGCGTTTCGCTAACAAGGTTAGCATCTTCAGGAGAAGAAAATTGATACTATCACAACAGTTTTGAGAGGACATCTTGAAAACTATGAATTGTATCCTTCTCACCTTCCATGCGATGCTTATTTTGCATCCATTTCATATAGATGGCTTTCATTCCTCTACAGCCAATCGAAATCATGCTGCTCCCCAAGCTGCAGAGATCATTAATTTGCTACGTTATTAAACATTAACACGACCTCGCTAATGCAGCCATAAAGACGGCTTTTTACAAGAGGATAATATTCGAGCCCGCTCTGGGATCACATAAGACCGGTTCAGTTCCCGATTTTTTGCCGGTACTTTCGAATCCCAAGTATCCATTTATCATCGGCGGCGAAAGTTTTTACCGGGTGCGCACTTTATGTGGGAATTATGTACGCGTTGCGATGTGGGACGCCTGTCCTGGCATTTGATGAATTAGCCTTATCAGCTAGGCCGTTGAGTAGAAGATCTACATGGGAATGATTCATATGAGGCTCGGATTCTATTTTTCAGCGTTTGCGGTTGGTTCAGGGCCGGCTCTGGAATTGGTTAAAATAATAGAATGGGGTAACATGAATTTGGTGAAATTCAATGCTAGGAAAACCTAGGCATGTCCATTCTCAACAGAGTTGGGCTGATTAAAATCAAGTGAATAAAATCACGATTACAATCATGATTTAAATCGCTTGATTTTTAAAATTAAAATTATGATTTAAATAATTTTTTTTCCAGAACCAGATGACAACATAATATAAAAGTTTTTCTCAAAGATCGAAAGAAGAATCTGCTTTTAGCAAAAACAACAAAAAAGAAGTACATAATTCCAAATTCTTCAACTAAAAGTGACACCTAAATTTTATTACTGTATATTTTCAGTCTATTCATTTTCGTTATACAATTTAAACAAAAACACGAATTTTCCTCCTTTTTCTATGCCTAATCTGTCTCTGATATCCGAGTGTACGAGACCAAAAGAGCTGAATACGCGTTCTACTGAAGCTGAAGAAGCAGTTGCACACAGGAACTGTTTTATTATTGGCAACTGTTATAAAAGAAAATTTCTACAAATAGCCCTACACCCTAATTTATTTGGATTTGTTGTCTGCCATATTGGGTCTTCTTTTCTTCCACCCGTTTTACTTTATTCTTATTTATATGTTTTCACTTCACTCAACTAACTTAACGAAATGCATGAAATTGTTGGGCAACGTCAATTTATAGGTTGAGAAGGAAAACAAGCCTCGACAGGAATATTCTTGCAAAAAGCACAACAAATGCGTTCGTAATCGTGCCTCACTCGACACTATATAGCGAGTGTATAGGACAGAAGGAAAACAAATCGCGACAAGAATGTTCTTACAAGAAGCGCGACAAATGCGTTGTCATAAGTTTTTGAGCCGTAAATTGTATTATAATTTTTAGACTCATACATTAAAATAATCAACAATAATTTCAAGGAATCAAAATGTTCAAATTTTATATTCAAATTGAAAAAATCAAATAAATCGTGATTTTTTTCAAAAAAATCAATGGTTTTTGATTTTTTTAATAAAAATCAGATTTTGCCCCACCCTGATTCTCAAGGAAGGCTCATCTATCATCATCTAGTATTCAGATGTCAGGAGTAACTATTCCTATAAAGTCAAGTATCTCGATGCTAGGAATCACAATCAGTAATAATCTCTCATGGAAAAACCATGTGAGATCGATCGATAAAGGTGCTTTCCAGGAACATGAATTTCTATTTCGTGCTGAGAAATACTTCACTTCTCGTCATCTTCTAATGATCTACAAGGCTCAGATAAGACCGGTCTCAAAATATAGTTCCCATGTGTGGGGTTTGGCACCAAAACATTCATTGAAGCTTCTCGACTCTATTCAGAGAAAGACAATCCGTCTTGCTGGTGATTCTTCGCTCACAGACTCGCTCACTTCATTGAAACATCGTAGAAGGTTCGGAGACTTGTCTCTCTTCTATAGATATTTTCACGGTCGGTGCTCTTCTGAACTGTTATCGAACGTTCCACCCTTGGCAATATCTACACGGATGACTCGACGAGTACAGAATTTTCACCCGCTTTTTTTAAAATTGGAGAGCTGTCAGAGCTCTCTTGCTCAGGGCTCTGTTTTAAATAGAACAGCTGAGCGTTGGAACTCCTTGTCGAGAAAGGTTTTTGCTGAACTGAAAGTGAATGTTATTTCGTATATCCTGTCCTTTGATTCACGCGATGTTTTTTGAACATTACAGGGCTTTCCTTTCGTGTGAGTTTGCATATAAAAAAAATAAAATTACAACTGAATACAATCCTGAACTCCTTCAATGGCAATGAAAAATCACCAACCTTATATTTCCCCAAGTTGTCGACACTGCACGTCAAAACAGCTTCCCTGCCGGCTGCCATAGTTACGTTCTGAATGGGAGAAATGAAATCTGGTTCGCCCGAAAGCTTCGCGATTTTCCATTCTTCTGAAACAAAAAATAAGCGTATGAGAATCCAAACCACACGGATACGGGAGATCCTGATAATTTTCTAGTTCATTGGAGCTATTCCGGTTTTTTTTTTTTGGGTATGGTGGAAGGGCTGTCGGGAGTTTGTATGTGTTCTACGCACGTTGTTCGCTTGTATGTATTCACAACGTGCGGAAATTGACTATTTATGTAACCAGTTAGAAGGAACTATTTGTATAACAAGGAAGGGAAGTCCTACTTTTTTCCCCGAGATGAAGTTTATTAAAAAATCTGTCGACGCCGAATTCGAACCAACTCTTACAAGCCTATTATAAACAGTGAGCGGTGAACCTACTCGTTGCGCTACCGGTACTCACAGGCAACTTTTTCGAAATCATGGAGATTGCGTATTGCTGTAGCTCTATATTATAATATTTGCCGTTTGATTTTAAATATTTTAATATATCCCCTTTTTGAGAATATTTCACTGATTTCTACCATTTGGCAAAATATAGGATGTTTTATAAATAAACGGCAAAATTCATACTTGAATAACAGAATGAAGTTCAGGTTGTCAATGCTATGTAAGTTATTTCATTGATGACGTACCATAACGTCACTTTTGCTTTTCTCCCTAGGGAGGAAGAGTACGACTTTACTCCCACAATGAGGCCAGGAAATGTAAACTTTGGATATTAATGCGAAAACGGTGCAATAGTTGTGGTATTGCTGAAAAATACAAATCTTTTTTGGATATTAGGAATGGAAACAACTTCAATAATTATTAGTGCTTTTCAATTTTCGTCAATGTCAGTGTCCTCAAACAAGCGAGCAGTAAGTCTTGCAAAATTTCTCCATTTTTTTAATGAGAGAGCATCATTTCAACTCACTGTGGATTGGAGAAACTATTTTGAACGATGGAGTCGAAATAATTTTCGAAGAAACCAAACTGAATCAGTGACAAGACTGAAATCATCAAATCGGTCAACTTACGACCCACAGATCCTGGTAAGCTTCGATATAGTTTCCTTTTCACAAACATCCCCTTGGCAGATACACTAAACATCCTGGAAATGAAACATCAAATCTCCCAAGACACGCTCAACCTTATTAGTCATTGTATGTCCAGTTCATACTTTCTTTCCCAGATCAAATTTTACAAACAAGTAAAAGGCGCTCCTGTGGGTTATCCTCTTTCGCCAGTACTTCCTCATGGATCCGAAAGCCTCAACACCTTCCTCAATCACCTTAACAATATTCACTCCGATATAAAATTCACTATGGAAATGGAGACGAACAACGCTATTCCATTCTTAGATGTCCGTATCACAAAATCCAACAATTATTTCACTCATACTGTCTACTGAAAACCCACTCACACCAATAGGTGTTCCAACTCCTACCATCACCCAGCCCAGAGGAGCTCCGTACTGATTTTTTATCAATAGATCCATCGAACTCGCAGATGACCAATAGACCCAGTGAGCTGGAAAAGCTCAAATTCGCCCTCCTTCAAAACGATAATTCCTAACACCAGATCCAGAGAACTATTCAACGCCAACAAACCCGCTTCTCGCTTCCCAAACCACCGGAAGACCCGACTGAACGCCCGAAAGCTTTCCTTCCTTTCATTCGGGGAGTCATTGATAAAGTGAGTCAAATTCTGACAAAACACGACATCGAGACAGTTTTCACAGTAAACAATCAAATATCCCCTTTGATGCGCTCACCTAAATATATAATACCCAACGAATCACAAGAAATTTATGAAATTCCTTGTCACGACTGACTGGGAATATACATAGGACAAATGAACTGACGAGTATCGAACAGGTCCTACGAGCACGAACTAGTAGTACGTAATTCGGACATAACCTCAACTCTCTTCATCACGGAACCGGACACACTATAGACTTCCACAATACGAAAACTATTGCCACAGCAAAAACACTCCACTCCAGAATAATTCGCGAAGCAATAGAAATTGAGAAACCTCCTCAATGCCTCAACGAACGAGACAACTCACAAAAACTCCCCAATTCCTGGAAACCATTATTATCCCTTCGAGTGAATCCTTTAATTAATCCTTTTCAAACCAGACTTGTGTCAGTTTCAACAACGTTGGATTCTCATACAGCTATAAATACCATCCCTCCATCTACCGAACCACAATCTTCACTCTGTCAAGATGAGTGCTGGGGGTTAAGGAGACTTAGGCCTCGCCACCGAGTCAAGCAGTCTTGAAAATGGCTCCGAAGTGGGAGCCGAAACGTCGATAGAAGAACAATTCCAGGCGCAGTTCAACCGGCAGTTCCAGAGAGCACATATCCGACCGCGGAAGCCTATCCGAGATGTGTTTCCAAACTCTACATGTTTGAACCTTTCTGCTAGGTGCTAGGTGCCAGGTGCCTACTTTTCGTTAGACCACTCTCTATACAAATTTTTGAACATATCAATTGTTTTGGTAGCATCTATAGCATCAATGAATCATTCATTCATTTATTTCTGACCGGGATATTATAAGCTTATATCGTCATAGTTACGCTATCAATAAAGAGGGTCATAACTCCCTTGGGACATAGATTTCATAATTCCCTCTACCTTTCACAAGTAAAAATAAAATTATATATATATATATATATATATATATATATATATATATATATATATATATATATATTTATGAAATGAAAACTGAACCATATTTTATTTATTCACGTCATTACAAATAATAAATGTACAATTTTGAAATGTTCCCTGAAAATTTCTTCCGCCACTGGAAACAATTTCTTCTTTTGTATGGCTGGAGCTTCTGTTTACTACAGTCGAGGTACCTGCCTCTTCTAATGGCAAAGTAGACAACATACGCGCCGTTTTATTTCTCAATTCGATGCTATCCTCCAAATACCCCTCCGCCACCGTGGAACTTTTCCAACCTCCGTGTCTTTTAAAGTTAGTCATAGTTGCTCCTGCATTGGCTAGAGCAGTAGCAGAAGTGCGACGAAGGCAATGTCCCGTATAGGAAGATGAGTTTGGCAATCCTAAATACATTGCGATTTTGCTGGGGATTTTCCCAAACATGTTTTTTCCAATTGGCTGAGATGTACATTCATTTTTGCGGAAGCTCAAAAAAAAATCGTTCAATACCTTTAGGACGCAAAGACATATAAAGTCTTAATGAAGGCAAAGCGGTGAACTCTTTTTCATCCACAACTGTAAATTTCTTCGATACACCAGTTTTACTTTCCGGTACGTTCACTACCATAACGGAATCCCGGTCCTCTATATCCGATATCTTCATATTCAAAAGTTCCTGACTTCTGCATCCTCCAAAATAACCCATAATCAAAACAACCTATAACAAAAAAAGGAAATAAATACACGCAAAAAGGAAAATAAGAAAAAAATTACCTTATGCAATAAATGAATATCATTAGGAGCGTCCTTTAGAAATCTGATAACATATTTAGGAGATAAAACAGCAGACTTTTTCGGCTTATAACTCGTACTCTTCCGTTCTAAAAAGCATGTAGTTCATTGAACTTGGCGATATCTCGTTTCTCATGTATAGTCACCATCGATTTTAGCATTGATTATTTAGTCCATAAAGAATTCGGACTATACGTTTCTGACTGCAACGAATAAACACAATTACTACCAAATCTACCGAAAAACATAGAAAATTCCTTACCAGTTCTTGAAAATATGCCAGAAATACAGTTTCAGTGACATCTTTTGGCATAACATTTTTCCGTGTCAGCCAGTCCAGATATATCTTGTATTCTTTTTGGTATACGGCTTCACTTTTAGATGGAATTAATGATTCTCTTGCTTGTTCAGCTTTTTTCAAAATATCCTCCATTATATTTGGGGTAGAAAACACGTTTTTACCGCAAACACAGCTTGATAACAAAGTTCTGTTTATAAACTACTAACATAGCAACAACCTAGCAACAAGAAAACTCTACTGTAATCAACGGTACCTGATTCAAATATACCGGGAAGGTAATGAATTGGTACATTTTTCCGTTTCAAAAATGAACAAAATTTCATTGAAATCGGTCAGAAATAAATTATCTATGTACTACGGGAATTATTGAGCCTTAATAACCTCAGGCAATTGCTGTCCCTTGGGCCAGAGGCCCTCGGGACGCAAAATTTGCCATCGGTAATTAAGGCCCTCCTAATTCCCTTGATACATAAATAACTATTATATACCAAATTTCACATAATGCACCCGAATATGAGAACAATATGACAGAAGACCAGATAGTTCCGATGACCTCGTTCATCGAAACTCCACCTCGAAAGAAACCAAATTATTGACAACCGAAGAAAAACCTCTCGGTAACAGAATACATCCCTAGTGAATGTGCTACTGTCATTATTTTTAAGCTGCTTCCCAGACGCTCGTCTTCAATATGTTCCACTCTGACATCGAGTGATAATGGATCTCCGGAGTTCATAGAAATGACACGAAACATACAGGAAAATTATTCGTATTCCTCATCATTATTTCTGTACCTCACCGAAGTATGTCTCGTTGGATGTAAAGGCGTCTCATGTACAATTTTTTAGATACAGATGTGATCGTAGCGAAGGAGGTTTGCACAAGGGCGCCGTTACGAGGGAAAGGGCGACGGACGACCTGGCTGGTTTAGATTTATTAGTCGAGACGTGGCGTGTGAATAAAGAAAAACAATGTGTATTTTTCGTATTATTTTCAAATATGGAAAGTTGTCATTAATTTATCCAAATCCATTCAAACAAATACACGAATTGAAAGATGTTTCAACCTCAACTTTCAGTATTTACAATTCCATTTTTCAATACTTCAAGTTAATAGACATCAAATCGATACGATTACAGGATATAGAAATATGGAACAATCTTTAAATTCGCAAACTTGCATGGATGCGTGCTAAGCATTTCACCTTAGTACGGTGACCGGAGCGAACTTGCAACTTCAGCATATGAATCTTTATAAATATTGAGGAAAGTCAAAATTCGGTATTCGGTAAATCAGTCAGTATTCATTGATCACTCTTCAGGAGGGGTTCCAAATCATTTTTGAGGATCCAGCACATCTCCTTCTCGGCAAACCTGCTGGTGAGCAATATATTGTAAGTTTTTGGTGTTTTTTCTATTTCTTGTTAGCTATTCAACGTCAGTTCATTTTCGAGCATACTTTCCCATTTTTTTTAAATGAATATTCAATTAAGTTTTCAAATGAGTTCTTCCATTATTTGAATGAATGAAAGTTGGGGGAAACAGCGAAAAATCCTCCCGTAATAAGCCAAGCGAATACCGAGTTGCGACATTATCATTGTTATTTTATCCTGTGCTCATTGACCACATTCATTTATATTTTATTGCACATATATATACGATTTATTGTCGGCATTACTGATATTTCTATCACGTGACATTGAGTTAGTTATTTGATCGGTAGGATTTTTCACAATTTTTTTTAATTAAGAGCAAAAATTTCTATAATATTTGTTTATTATATGACTTGTAATAGTTGTAGTGCACCAAAAAGGCACCTACGTGATGCAATATTGAATATCGAATACCGCAATCAACCGCAAACAACTGTTATCCACGAAACCTCCCCGAGAAAATTGACCATCTGGAACGAGCGTTGAAAGAGAATGGGCCCAGCGAAGCCGAATTCGAACGGGAAAAATGACCCAAGAGGGATAACGCCAAGAAAACTTTAGATACTCCCGCCATTGGAAAAGTTTTCATGCCATACATATGAGGTGTGACAGATTGGATAGGACGAACGCTGAAGAAACACCATATAAAAAAATACTAGGGCCGACACGAACTGTCAGAGAAAGTTCAAGGTCAGCTGGAGATCCAAGAGAGCAGTGGGTAACACCAGGTGTGTACCGAATTCCGTGTAGCTGTGGATCGATCTACAATGTAACCACCAAACGAAGCATCTAGACACGGCTCTCCGAATATAAGAGAAATTGTCGCCTAGGACTGACAGATGAATCGGCAGTGGCAGATACGCATTCGAAGAAGGCAATCACGAAATTGCTTTTGACGAAACCCAAGTACTCGACAGGAGTCTGAGCTAGTATTCCAGATTAAACAAAGGGGCAATAGAGATACAGAAACATAAAGACAATTACAACTGGAAAAAAGAAGGCATGAACATCAATGGAGTCTGGTTACCTGCACTGAAAATACACGACCAAAACCAGTTAATAGAAAACAAGCCACGCCATTGTCATGTCCGACATGAAAACAGATATAAAGCAGACAAACGAACGAAGTTGTATCTAATGTGAGAACGAGAACATTGCTTCCGTTACCTCATACACTTTGATAATGCCTACCGCAGCTGTAGGCGAAACGTCAGGACTAAATGAATGAATTCTTTTGAATTTAAAAAATGTGCCCCCTTGAAATTTTATGTAGCGGCGCCTCTGTGTGCAACCATCATATTTCCGCGAGAGAACAATAACGATGGAGTTCGAACTGATTGTGAGTGACGGAGTCTTATATACGTTCTTTGTTTCCTCATGAATGTTTTATGAAGTATATCGTGCTTTAAAAAAAAACGTCCATCAAATATTATCAAACCCTTTGTTATGTTAGAATATAATGAACATTTTCGATGAAAATGTTATAGCTATCATTCATTTTTTTTTCACGACTGTGATGAATGACGATTTTTAGATTTTCAGATTGACAGCAAGTATTGATTTTCAGGACACATATTAATCAGCAAAGTATTACTTTTCCCGCCTAGGCAGCGAAGTAAGGACTTCCAGCCCAGGCAGCAAAAGTAATACTTCGCTGATTGATATATGTCTGGAGGAGTAAGTACTTCTATTTCGCTATTACTGGCCATAATTTTGTCAAACTGTAATTACTATGAACATATACATTTCCATAGCAACCAACCATTTCAACACTTGCGATTTCTTTCAAACTCCGTTTTAGTTTATCACTACAGAAAAAAAAAAGGGTGGGAGATTTGTTATAATTTGCAAATATAATATCCTACATATATCATTGTGAAAAATCGGAGTTAAAATTATTTGTTCAACTCGGCAGTAGATTTATTGCCTTAGCTGGATTCCCAGCCTAGCTACGCTAATCTAATTCGAAAAGTTGCTGGAATTATTCTTTGAGAGAAAAATATTTGCCCCTCGGAGGATCTCCATCCAATTGTTCTGAACCACCTGAACGCTCAACACCCCAGCATCAAATTCACCATGGAAACCGAACAGAACCAGCAGATAGCATTCTTAGATGTCCTGATTGAACGATGTGGTGTTAGTCTAACCCACAAAGTATACCGAAAACTCACGCACACGGATAGGTAACTGAACGTGCTCGAAGAATATGTGAACCAGAGCATCTAAAGCAGGAACTGGAACATCTTCAAGTGACCTTGAGATCAACAGGGCCATGAACCTGAAAAGTTCCACGGTTCATAACAGAGAGGACTCTCAGGTAGTTGCAAACGCATATCTGGCATATATCCCGAGGGTCACTGACAGAATTAGGAAACTCTTGGCGAAATATAACATAAAAACGGTTTTCAAACCGACCAAGAAGATCCAACAAAGCCTCAGGTCGGCTAAAGACAAAAGAGACCCACTGTCAGCAGCAGGGGTTCATTGCATACCGTGCACCTGTGGGAAGGTATACATCGGTACCACGAAAAGATCCATGGAAACAAGGCTCAAAGAGCATGAAAGGAACTGCAGGCTGGGGCAAACCGACAAATTGGCGGTGGCGGAACACGCACTGAGTGAGGGTGACCACAGTTATCTGTTTGAAAATGCTAAACTGATTGCCCCCAACCAGGGTTACCATAGCCGACTGGTACGGGAGGCGATAGAGATCCAAAAACATACGGACAATTTCAACTAATAATAATGATGATTATTCCCCGAACCCGACAGAAGTGATTAACACTCCAGACTACCTGCATCAATATAAATACGCCTCAAGAAATCGAAACGTTTAGTCATCGGAAATGAGTAAGCCTCTGAAGAAGCTGACCACTCGCGCTAGCGAAACGTTAGGAAGAAATTCCAAAGAACGACGGCCTTCCAGCCCGAAAAAAAGTAGTTATCCTAGTACGCTCCTTTATTGAGAGTTGCCCATCACCAATTATTGGATGAAAAATGATTGTACCTAACTTAACTCAGGAAAGTAGTTGAGAATTTGATTTTATACTTTGAATATATGTTGACTCTCTGGGCTTTGGATGAGATTTTTGTCCTATTTATCTCATTTGCCAGCGTGAACGAAGAACAAAATGAGAATGTATTTATACCTTATCGTTTTCACTATATGATTTATAGGTTAGAATGAGTATATAGAAAATACAAATCATAAAACTGTTGCACGTTATCGATGACGACATGAAGATTAACGCGATGGTATATTGGTGGAAATGCATAGGAACGTTTATATTGAGTTTCAAATTTGGCGCCTGTTATTCTTTGGCGTTTGGTTTGCAGCACTCTCGATGTTGCAGCAATTCGTTTGAAGTCTGTTATCAACCAATTGACAATTGTCATTCAAAAGTGACAGTTCTGTGTTCAGATCTTTTGGTACTTCAAATTAGATATTATTTCACAAAAACAGTGTCTTTCGATGAATTTATAGGAAAAGTTAGTGTCAGGCTTTTCGTAAAAATGCCAAAATAGTTGAAAACTATTGTTGCCAAGAGTTGGTGACATCTTCGATCAGTTATTTCGAAAGAGGGTCGGATAATAATTTGTCCCTTCGCTCCCTCTCAACGGCTGTTAAAGTGCAAAATTGAATACAACATATTAAATTATATTCATAACCTACAGTCAGATATTCATGTTAATCGTGTTGCAGCAGATTTGAAGTCAAGTTAGTATATTGTCAGTGCGATTTTTCAAAAGATTAAAGATGATAAAGTTCACAAACCACCAAGAGGCTTGCAGATACTGCAGTACTGGTTATAGGTGTTAGGCGTGACAATATTTTAACTAAGAAGGTCCTTAGGTATTTGCAGTTTATAAATATCGAAAGGTCTTGCTGTTTCAAAATAGTTTGGATATAGCTACTCAAAATATATGATTTGAACCTTCAGGGCATATACCTTTTAGTTCCCTATTGGAAAACTAGGAAAGAATTTTTCCATGTTTTGTTTGCAAGTCCAACCGATTGTCACAAAATATCAAATGTAATGAGTTCATGCAGGAATACACATTTTGATGTTTTATGATTTGATATTATTGAATATCAGGTTCTTGTTGAAAATCTCTTAGATTTTAAGCAATTTTTGATGGTAACAAAAAAATGACTGCACCAAAATTCCGAAAAATATTTTTACTCTTCAATGAACTAATCGTGGTTTACATAATAGTTGTGTGATTTGTAATATCACAGGCTTTTTAAATAAACCGTCGTATACATGATGTTGCTTATTGATCGTTTTAGCAAATTATGTTCCGTAGTCTCCATTATAAAAAATTGTAAAACGAATAAAATTACAATTAGACGGCCGTAGCTTCAAATCTAGATGTATTTTTCAATGCAGAACAACTTCACCAAATCACATTTTCGAAATTTTACAAAATAAATATATTTCAACCCTGTCTCATAATAAATATATTTTAAGGTTCTTAGTATACTACGTGTGTTCAAAAATGTTTAGTTGGTGCATATTTACTTTCAGTGGATGCACGAACTTGTATCAAGAATGACTTTTTATTAAAAAACCCTTGATAAGTTTTCCATGGTGCGTGCTTTGGGGATTTCACTGTATATTTTCTTGAATATCGTTGGAGAAGATGAAATTGACGAATAGCTATCCCTCTATGAGTTTTTCTCTTTCAAATCATGCGAAACACACAGAAAATCTTTTCTGTTCGATGCTCAAAATTCCAACTTCGAGAATTATGAATTTCTCCTTTTTATTTCCGAGATAAAATACATACTTGGAATCCAGCATTTCATATTGTATAGACGAATATGGAGGTCGACAACGAAGCAAATCTCTCAAAACAATGAGCATCCGAATGAGCTGGTTGGACCTTCAGGGGAATCGGGTCTGATGAAGCTGGAAGTTCAAAAGCAAAGATATTCAAAGAACAAGTTTTTATCGTGAGTCGATCTTTTTTCTGTTTCTAGTAAAGAGTTCCACTGACAAACGTGAATAATGAGGTGGAATCGTATATATTGCATTCTGTGAATTATTATCCTCATAAATCATTATTGGCCAAAGAAAGTCACAGGTCTCTTATTTTCAATTCTAACAATAGAAGCTTGAACTACCATGAATATCAATTTTATTTATATAGTTCCCCACTCCTATTATTTTGAACCGTTCATTACTATTTGACAGCTGTCAGGTAATGGCTCATTCAGAATACACTTCCGGGATTGTGTTTTATAATGATGGGATATGTAACATTCGGCCAGATAATTCGCTCAAGAATATTAACAGAGGTTGTGCTTTGTGTACTTCGTGCATGATGCATGTCCACCTGATCTACGGCGTTTTCCCATGAATCTATTGATATGTACTTATAGTGCAAGCGCTGCGAAACATTCCGTTTGCAAAAACCGATGACCTCATTCTGATTGATGATTTGAATTAAGAAAGACTCAATAAGTGACATTGTGGAGGTTGCCGGACGGAATTATGATCCTGTTTTTTTTTCGGCCTTATAATAAGAGTTTTCGATTCCATCGCTGTAGCAGTAAAAAACAAAAATAATTTTTGACCATCAACATGTTGTTTGGGTGAGGTATTGAAAAAAACGGCATGATCATAATACAGTACAAATTTAATAATAAAAAATGTTGTTTACATTTTGATATGCAATGAAAAATAACAAAACTTTGCTTTCATTCACGTAAATTTCGACCATCATTTCCGATGCATTTGCAAATGAAAATACAACTGATTCCGCTTTTTGCAAGTGCAATACATCGTCCTGCATTCAGCATTATATTCGCAAGGCTTGATCAAAGGATTTAGGTGGTTTTTCCATTTGCACCGGGTACAACTTTCCATCTTCTCTTCCATAACCGAATAGAAGAAAGTTCAGAGGCTCATGTAATGGTTTTCAGATATTTTTCCACAGATCTGTTTGAGATGCAGCCTTCAAGAAATGTAGATACAAAGCATCAGAAGTGCATATAATTTTAGATACATTACAGATACAGATATTAGCTTGAGAAGGGGTATTTTTTCAATGTCATTCAAATGGATCGGAGTTTCAGAGTTTTTTGCAATTATAAAAGTGCATCGACGAATTCTTCGGATGCAGCGCTTATACATTGCTTCTTCGCTAATCAGCTTGTCGTGTTGCAACCCGTTCGAGCATGTAACGCGGGTAAAATATTACAATTTTTTTTCCGGCAAACAATTCAGCTACTGAATGACAGCTTGAACAAGTCTCTTCTTGACCGATCATTCAAACCAAATCCCTCGACAACCAATATTTAGCTCATGCCAAAAGTGGATGCTGAGTACCAAAATAAAAATATCGGTATGTGCCTCATTCTCAATTACTTGTTCAATTCCTCCACGAACAGCATGAAAAATATGGCTGAACATCCTACAATATGCTTTTAAGTGATCGAACTTCAAGTCTAGCACTTCACTTTGGAGCTCGAAGCATTTCTTGGAGTTATCTTATCTACCAGTAATAAAAAGTTCTGTTTCAGCATTGATTTTCATCATGCATGTCATCTTGGTGGTTGCACAGATATATATATATATATATATATATATATATATATATATATATATATATATATATATATATATATATATATATATATATACATAGATATCTGTTGATTACAATATACAAAAGTGTTTTTTTATATGGAGTACTTATTAACGTGAGATTGAAATGAAAGTGGATCAAAATAAACAGAAAATACATTAATTAAATGACAATGATGAGTTGACTCAATCAAAGCGGAAAATATTTATTAACACATTGACGGACAGACCTGCTACAGCCGTCAGGTATGCTGTGACAGACCTGCTGCAGCCGTCAAAAAATAATTCGTCTTATAGGACAGACCGGTTGAAGCAGGCATGTTTCCTAGTAAATACTCGTTAAAGACACTTTTAGTGTCCCACGAAACATAAACGTAATGTTGGTTGCATATGAATTAGGCATCTTACACCAAGTAATGCAGTTGGGTTTATAAACGGCGGTGTGGTGTCGTGTGCATTGTTTATGTATGAATAAAAGAAACTATAGAACGACTGCGAAACGTGTAGTTATCTTGAGATTGGTTTCGTTTGAATAGATATTTGAGAGTAAAAGAAGTGATAAATGTCCAAAGTATTTTTTGTTGGAATTTGCAATGGATTCAAATGAAGAAAAACGTTTAATGCAACTTTTTGAAGAAATAGACAGTGATGAGTGTGACCACTATAATAATATGTCGTCTGATTCGGAAGCAGATAACTCCTATCGCCCTCAAGAAGATGAAATAGATTCTTCTGACAGTAATATTGAACCAGAGGTGAGTTTCAGGAAAATTTTTTTTTGAGTTTATTTTTTGATACGGGCTTTCAGGTTCGAGAAATTCCTAATTTGCGAGATAACGTTTCTGCGCAAGTTAGTCAAGAATCAGACTCCGAAGAAAATGTTTCTGTAGTACTGGATTCAGACGCAGACGTAGTTGATGAAGAACGAGACAATGAACAAACTGATGAAACTGATGCATGGAACAGTGATACTGCAAGTATAAACGACTTCCTATTTGATCATACACAAATAGGAGTCAAGTTATATGGTGATTTGAATTCGTCGCCATATGAAATATTCAATCAACTATGGAATAACGATATAATGGAGTTATTGGTTAATTCCACAAATAATTATGGAAAGTCCCTAACTAGCCAAGCACGCCCTAAAACCAGAAATTCAAGAAGTTCCTCTTTCAAAGAGACAACTCGGGATGAAATGCAGAAGTTTATTGGTCTATGTTTATTGCAGGGTCAGATCAAAGTCCAGAATATTAGAAAACTTTTTAGTTTGGACCCGTTGAATTACCATCCAATATTTTCCTCGATGATGACTGGAAGGCGTTTTGAACAATTGTTACGGTGTTTTTCTGTGCACGGTGGAGCCGAAAATCCTGACGCCAATGATCGACTTCAAAAGATTAGAAGCTTACTGAATATATGTCTTAGAAATTTTCAAGACGCTTATACTCCAGCTAAAGAGTTATCTCTGGATGAGTCTTTACTACTATTCCGTGGACGGCTCTCATTCCGAACCTACATGAAGAATAAAAAAACAAAGTACGGGATCAAATTCTATGAACTTTGTTCTTATGACGGATATGTGTTGAATCTAGATATTTATAAAGGTCAGGGAGAAAACGGGCCAGATAATAATATGACAATTTTGGAACGTGTTGTTATGAAACTAATGCAACCATATGTAAATAAGGGATACCACCTATTCATGGATAATTACTATAACAGTATCACCACTTGCCAATAGATTGTTGCAGAATCAGACACATGTAACAGGTACCCTTCGCTCTAATAGACGAGGAAACCCAAAAGTAGTTGTGAATAAACGTCTTCGAAAAGGAGACCACATCTGGAAACGTCAAGGAGAGATTTACGTTTCGAAGTGGAAGGACAAGAGAGATGTTCTTTGCTTAACAACTGCTCATCATCCTACTTTAGCTGAGGCCAGAAATCGTTACAATCAAATACGTAGAAAACCAGTGGAAATTATTGAATATAATAAATTTATGTCTGGGATCGATCGCTCCGACCAAATGATATCCTATTATTCGTGTCCTAGAAAAACAATTTACTGGTATAAAAAAGTTATTTTTCACTTATTGGATATAACAGTTTGGAATTCCTATTTCTTGTACAGAAAAGTGACACAAAACACAAAAATAAAGAGATATATACAATACAGAGAAGCTCTTATTAGATCGCTGTTAGGTATTGATAACAACCTGAAGGATGGCCGCTTTCTTGTCAAGTTGAATCCAATACACCAACCTACTGGTCCAAGACCTCAATCTGCTACTCGTGCACCATCCCAACACTTTCAAGAACTTATACCAAGGCCAGACAACTATAGTAGAAAGTTTTATTACCTACGATGTAAACAGTGTTCAAAAGAGAAAAAGAGGACAGAAACCCATTGGAGATGTAAGACATGCCAAGACACTCCACCCCTTTGCGCTGGACCGTGTTTTGAAAGGTGGCATAAAGAAAACAACTGATTTCTTCTGTTCAATAGTTATTTTATTATGTTCTGAATTCATAATAAAACTATTTCATGTGAAATTACGTCGACCGGTTGTAGCCGTCTTGTCCCATCAGACATAATTTTTCTGCCTGGTGGGACAGAGACGGTTCCTACCGTCATTGTTTTATTTGGCTTATATCATCGATAATAAGCCGATTAATCACCTCTGAAAATAATATTTGTACATATTCTACAATACAGTATATTTTCCAATGCGTTGTTTTGGTCAGAAAAATGTAAGTAGGTGTCCGTCAATGTGTTAACGGGTATTATATATCTTTTTCGTTAAAAAGTAACAAATAAGTATATATCTGACTCTGAGGTTATTCTAGTCGGTTCGTTTATTCATAGAATGTTGATCTTCATAAACATGAACCATTTCTAGAAATATTCTTTCCGAAAGATTCATCTCTATGTCCAAGATTTCAGTATTCTCATAATCCATTCAATGATCATTACGATTCACATGTTCCGATAAGGCACACGAATTGATGTTCCTTCTACAATCGCTTCTGTGTAAAATTCTGCGACTATTGAGATTCCTAGCTGTTTGACCAATATACGTCTGATTACAATCTAGACAGGGGATTTTATAAACAAGATTAGATATTTTTTTCAAAATTGAGGATTTAACTTTAGAGTGAAAGATAGAAATATTTTTGTGAAAACTTCATCGTGTTTCCGACGTGAAGCATTGAAAATCAGCGTAGCTGCTGAAATTTCAGTTGAAAGATGAGTAAATTTGTTTTTCGTAGCATTAGCTACGCCTTGAGCTCATAACGAAGCACTTTCTTTCAGCGCTCTATGTAGCGATATTATTTAACGACGACAATTTTTTTCCATTCCTGATGTAGCTGTCCATACAGATTTTTTGCCACGAGAAATGTTGTTCATCAGCATTCGGATCGAACAACTCCTCAGATATGTCTGAAATTTTGTATTTGTGTCGACTTGCTGCAATTTGAAACGTAATTTTTTTGGTTATTTACCATTTTATCTGGAAAATCATAAAATAAACATGATTTTTCGTTGTTTTTTTTTCAAATGTATTAATTGTAGCGACATTTTTCCACTTTTAAAACCAAACGTATCACAAAATTGGGAGCACTGCTATAATTAAAATTGGTCAATGTACTTGTACTAATCGATGACATTAAGCTATAACCATTGTATATAGACTACCTAGTAGGCTAACGCTAATGTATTTATCGTTGGATAGAAATATCATCGCTACAGCGATCTTTTTGACCGGCACGTTGGGTCGAGACAGGCCCGTATTGAAAAAATTGTATGCAAATTAATTCAAAAAAGTTGACTAATAAACTATGAGTACTCTTCGCTTGAAATAGTGTAATCATATTCGTAACATTGGAGTGTTAATTCATGAATATTTCTACAAATACGTATGAAAAAAATCTGACCTGAATAATTCAGTGATTCAGACAAAACTAATAATATAATTGACGTTATCAAAAAAACACTTTATTGTGTGATCTTCACTAGACAGTTCGCCAAACCGCTACACGTGCTTTACCACACAATAGCTTTTTCAGGCCTACAGAAGCTATTCTTTAGTGAAACACGTGTAGCGGTTTGGCAAACTGTCTAGTGGAAATCACACAATTGATTTTCAATGAAATTTTTATGTATTTTCACCAAGTCGGCCATTTAAGTGATATAATTTAGAGTAAATAGATCCATATTATATGCAGTTGAATATTGGAATGTAAGTAATGCATAAAAAACAGTTTTATTTTTTATTGAGGTGGCGGTTACTTGAAGGAAACCATAGTTGTGAGACTATAAGGTGAAACACGATTAAATTTCCACATAATGTAATGTCTTCGCGACATGTTTCGATACACTATCTTTTTCAAGCGAATATACTATGAACACTGTGTTTATTCAAATTAAATTTAATCGTGTATTACCTTAGAGTGTCATAAACAACAGTTGTCAAACACGTTATGGTGTAAGCGAACAGAAGTCCTGACAGATCAGTACATACCGAACACAAATGTTGTAGTTCAGTTTTTCAATCACATCTCGGATCAGGATTTTTGATCACGTGACCTGAGGTGTATCGAACAATTCTGCCTGAGGTCATTTATTGTGAGCTCTGAGCGCTAACTTGGCCCCAAGCTGTTGTTTATAATAAATCGAAGAGATAGAGTGCTCGGAGTGAAAGCATAGGTGACCGAAGCGTGCATATAGAGGAGGGTTTAAAGACTACAATTTATAATGAAAAAATTTAATAGAAATTCAACTATGCTGTAAGATTGATAATTTTACATTGTTAGTACCTATTCGAGTTTTCATTGATTTAGAAATAGTCTTACGTTACTTATAAATTAATGTTCTTAATAATAATTTCAGTACATTATACTGTCTATGTTCTCTACAGGTTTCATTGATGTGCCACCAATTGGGAAGTCGCTTTTCCAATTTTTTTTTTGTTATTTTTTCTAAACCCTTGACCACCTCCTTAGTTATGCATTGTTCGATATTATCGCTAAATTCTTTCATGCAGATTTTTGTTAAATTCTTCATCAGTTGAGTTGGAGTTTTCAAGGAATTTTCATTCTCTACATTGAAATTTTAATAAAATATGAGTAACTCATCCTTATTTTCAAGATTCCCATCTCCTTCTGAAATTTGGCAACGATATTTTTTGATGAGCTTTTTCACCAGATATCCTGCAAAATAGCTAAAGAACAATTCTCCAAATTGAATGATTCTGAGCAAATTTTTTAAAAAATTTATGAGCAAATGGAGGTGATTTTTCTACTCTTTGGTAGATTACCATTCCAGGGGGTTGGGATGTCAAAGAAGTTTATGCTCAGTTTTTGATTGTTTGAAGTATAGGCATTTATTCTCTCGGATATTTGAAACAAAAATAGATGTTGTGGAGTTTCATCTCTGTATAATACAACCTAAAATAAGGTTTTGATTTGCCATCAAAAGTTTTTTTTCTCATTTTCAAAAGAAGGGGGTGATGGGTTGATTTTTTTTTCTCCACTAAAGCAGGTTTTTGGTCGAGTTTCACCTCTGTTTAATTTAAAAATAACTCATTTGCTGACCTGCAATTTAGCTACACCTGAAAATTGGTGTCAATCAATACTGTAGCTCTCTGATAAATAAAACCAAGTGAATAAACTTCATATAAATATCAACTATTCGTAAATTGTGAACAATAATGATATTAAACACAACAAATATATGAATATAATCCAAGTGAAAGGTACGGTAAGCTACGAATAAGCCGATGCCGGTCCTGTTACAATCCAGTCTGTCGGGTGTAACGAAAACAAGCGATTTTCAACCTTAATAAACGTCTGCATCCATTCGACGGTGCTGCCAACTACATTTCGCCCCCATCGTCCTCCAATGATAAGTCCATAAGGTGAGCCTACTATGTAATCTAAATACAATGCTATAACTGAAAACGTTTGAGAGAAGCGCGGCTGGCTCTAAAATTCGTAAGTATGTGACGCTGGGGAGGGAGTTCAAATTAAAACTAACAACTGACTTGCCCGGCAGCCTTCAGTTCCAGGTATGTGAGGATCTTACAGAATCATTCCAGTCGAGAAATGACGGTCAATGGTTTTTGCATTCTATACAACTTTTTTTTCCCACCGCTACATCAGTGAAATCGAAAACTCTTATTAAAGGGTGAAAAAAAAATTGGACCATAATCCTGTCCGGCAACCTCCACAATATTATTTATTAGGTCTTCCTGAACTCAAATCTTCAATCAGAATGAGGTCATCGGTTTTTTCAAACGGAATGTTCCGCGGCGCCCGCTCTATTATTAAACTGGTGCAGATGGTGTTAACCTCCAAGAGGCAACGCCATCTGCTGGGAGACGACCAAAGTCTCAAACTCTCACTGTCCAAGACAGAGGAGACCTCTTGTACTTACTTATTAAGTTTATGTTCTTCTGTCAGATCGATATTTTGGGAAATAAAGACCTATTATTATATTATTATTATAAATTTGATCTCTTGACTACATTCAATTGCCCAAAAAGTAAATTCAAAGAATTTTCGTTTCAGATTCTTTGTAAAATTGAATTGAAATGATATTTATTTTTGAGAATTTCGTCCAACAGTTTGTGGATTGGTTCTGAATCGAGTATCTTATATCCATGAAGCAAGCGATTGTTTTACCTACTTGCTGTCATTCAGTGTCTCGTTGATCATTGAAAATGAGGGATAACAAATAAATTCCTGCTACACCAGTCGAAATTACCGCACAAGCATGTTGGTAGTAGAAAAAGTACCGTACGAAAGAAAGTAGTTTGCAAACAAATCCAGTCATCGGGATAACATTTCATTCTCGAGCACAGACAAGCTTGTTCCGATCAGAGAAAAATAATCTTTGAGCTCATCTCTGGGTATATCGACGAATCATGGTACTTTATCACTAACAAGCTTGTCTGGGCCTGAGAATGAATTGTTACCCCAATGAATGATATTGTCACAAACTTCTCTATTTGTGTAGATATATCAAGCGAATGTTATTTGTTTGATTCAAGTTTCGTAAGCACAAGTCAACGGCAGGTTCTGATAATATACCATCATTTCTAGTTGAGGACTGCATTAGTATCCTTGCATTTTCCTCAATTACAATATTCAACTTGGTCTTGAAACACAATATCATTTCCTGATATTGGAGGTATGCTACAGTTCGTCCTATTCACAAAAATAATGAGAAATCTCATATCGCACCCCTAGATGAGGACTCCGGTAACTCAAAAAGTACACACTGTTATAACTCGCGTAATTATACCTTCAAAATCCGGCAAGAGATGGGGTGAAAAACAACTTTACGTAAATGACCTTGCACCGTGAGACGCGAACACTATTCCACATTTTTAGTTGTCTCCGGAGTGACGCAAGAGTTATACGTTTGAATACTGGCTGATTTTGAGTTGCGCCAGTTCACAAGAAAGTTATTGGATAATTTTCTTTTTTCATTATGAGTTGATCCGATTTTGCTGCAATTTCGTTATGAAAATAATATTTCATTTCGACTTACGCAGTTTTTGATGATTTGATATTGCAATATTTTCTTTAATATTTCGAGTTCCTCATATTTACATGAAAGTAAAGGTGAATTTCGATTTATTGTGGTTTTGTTGATATGAAGTTTAAATTGATTTATTTTCACCTCTTACGTGAAATACGTGATTTTCAAACAGAAAATGGGTAGTTCATGACATTTTTCATTTCGAAAATTATTTGTTTCACAGTAATGGGAAACAGTTGGAGCTTGAGACGAATTCTTTAACTTGGTCAACTTTACTTGATTTATCATTAAATACGAACATTGATTATTTTCAGGACAATAAGTGGGCGGAAAAAACTCATGTTACAACTGGTAAACGATCAAAATCAAGATCCTCATCAACCAGTAACAATTGATCTCTCTCTCTCTCTCTCTGGTGTGGAAATGATGTGGAAGAGCCTGAGGTGGCAACTAATGGAAGTTCAGTTTCATCAAATCTCAAGGAGCAGCCTAGAAACGCTAAGGGACTACGAAGAGTTCCTAATCGTCAGTATGCTGCCTCACCAATTCATAGCGGCGATGAAAGCGATTTCGACGATTCCAATGCAGATCCGCACTATGAAATCCCCATTCCCCAAAAAAAAAAAAAAATTATCTCCTTTGCGTTACTCGCCTACTCCACAAACGTCACGAACTCGCACAGTTTCATCTTCATCATCCAGTAGTTCGAGTTTAACAAGCTCGCGTAGTAGTAGTTCCAGCTGCAGCACCAGTAACTCAAATGAACATGATGATAGTGGCGGTAATTCCGAGATTCATCGCAACGATGATAATATTACCGGCAATAACTACGGAGAGCACAATATGGGTCAAAATATTACTCCAAGTGATGAAACACGAACGCAAGAGGAAGTAAATGTTTCGTTAACCAATGCTGGGATGATTTTTAAACGTATTATTAGTGTATAACCTCAATTTCACTCAAATGTCCAGAACATTAGTTATATCTGTTAGGAAAAGGAGATAACATTTCATAGCGCTAAGTTCATACTTAACTAATTTAATGTTTGTAGCAAACCTTTTCAATAATTCAGTTTGCATTTCTGTCGTATTAAGTAAATGAATAACAAAATTATTTTGAGTATATACATTTCTTTATTTCAGCTATCGTAATTCCATGAAAACAAAACCTGTTGTCTCTGATGTTACAATCACCTGCTGATAGCATTCACAACTCAGAACTTATCAACGCAATGATTTCTTATTCTTCAGGTTGAAAGTAATCTTACTTCATAATATTCCAGGTGAACTGAAGTAACTTGACTTAGTACAAACGAAAATTGCTTATTCCCGCTGCATAACTAGAGTAACTAAAAAATATCGACAATTTCAAGGTTTTTCAACAGATAACATAGCAATAGGGTAATTCGACAGATTAATATAACGTTACCTAAATTAATTTGTCGATAGAATTTTGATATCTTTAGTGAATATGCTGAAAACAGTTTTTCATCATTTTTAGAAAATGAGGTTTTTTGAGTTACTGGAGTCTTCATCTGGGGGTTATAACCACAACTAGCTCAGGTGTGGGTAAGGGACACTCACCCTTAGCAGATGCAAATTAATTTCTACTAAAAGCAAGTGTGACCTCCAGAGAAATTTACACTATGATCCCTTTTTGAAACAAACCTAGGACGCCAAACTTCCTGAAAGAGAAGTATGTGCTGCTGACGGAAAAATCAATTCAATTTTAACAAACTTCCTTTCCTTTATTCAGGTGAATTTTTACAATTCAAATTGTTAATTAATATTGAGTTTTGAGTAATATTAGCAAGTTAATTGAAAAAAATGACACAATGGTCTATCCTTCTGACCGTTCTGTTGACTTTTTTTGGAATGGCCACTTACGCTCCTCCTTGACTGGTGAAGTGGACTCTACTTGAGACAACTACCTCTTTTGCCTTCAGTTGTTGGCTGGCAACAGGTATCGAAGGTTCTGGTAGGCTAAAAGCGGCTACCCCTTTCTGCCACTAGTTGTTGGCTAACCTGGTTAATCCTTGGCAGCAGGTATTCGGCTATTGTCTGCTTCGATGACAGTTCAGAAGTCCACTCACTTCAATGGTAGGAAGCTAGTAGGTGGTTGGTGTTGGTCCTCTTCAACGGTCGATGGTTTTACATGTAAGATGGGGGACAAGGTATTAGACCAAAGTAATAAAAATATATGAGTGTCACTGAGACTACAACTTGTTGGATTAAAAAAAATGTTTCAATAATTATTTCTAAACTATAGACTATTTGGATCCAAATTTACAGTCTCAGGAAATTAGTAAATTCACTCGAATAAGTGAAAGTTCTCTCATAAAAAAAATATGAAATCTGAATATATCCAAGAAAGAGAATTTAATACAAAAAAATGACAATATCAGTTAAAGAAATATTGAGAAAAATACTCAGTTTAATCAATAGAAATTGAACTAGATAAATTGATTGAATTGATAGAAATAGGTAGATATGAGAAATTGATAGAAACAAGCAAATCAATAACGCTGGATTCTCATGTAACGCAAAACTTCGAAACAGGTCAGTAGGTATACAAAAAGAATAAATAATTGTTCAATGAGTATTCGAAATGATGAAAACCGTTACCTGTCAGCCCAGTATCACTAAGTAACCCTTCAACTCTTCAAATTTGGCCAAGCCCAAACTTCACAAAGAAGTTAGTGAGTTGAATGGTACAAATAATAAACCGTGACTGAAAGGACTGGTCTCTCTATGTTACCCAAGGTATATAAAATCAACACTCAAGACAGTGACTGAAACTAAGATTCGAAAGAATCTGTGACAGTTTGGTAAGTAGTGATAGTTAAATTGAATTGAATGATAGCAAACTACTTACCAAACGTCAGAGGTCCTTGCTCCACAGGGTTTTGTTTTTCAAAAGGAATCTGAGCAATATTCTTCTGGAACTGAGATGAATTGACCCTGATTAACTTCTGGTCTCCTGATGAGATTGGTACTTGCCGGCAACGGAAAAATAAGCCAGAAATCCGTGGTTTCACTGAAAAACGTTTAAACGAAAGTACTCGTTCTCCCTCAAGTGAATATATTTCAATTCGGTTGAAAATAACCTCACTTTTCCACATAAAAATGAAATATTTTATCTCAATTCCGGAAATATTGGGTTCAGTAAGTCGAAATAATACTGCTTAATAATAAAGGTTGTCGAAAGCTCGTGGATTGCAATGATATTCAAAGTTCGGAAAACCCTTCGATGTTCCAGGCACCGTCTCTCGAAAAACACCACACTTTACGATTGAATCAAAAATATAACGATACTTGGGAGATATTAATTTATTGAAAAATTATTAAATAGGTAAGATGATAAAATATTTGAAGATGATTCAAATTATTCAAAATAACTATCACCTGTTTCGAAGTCACACTCTCACGACACCTGAGAATCAGATACGATACGCGCTATCGATCCCGATAATCAATCAATAATCTAGAAGGGATATCAAGAAGGTCAGAATCACCTCCGATTGCACATATATGGCTTTTCTAGCGCACGCGTGATTCGTATCTTGAAGGGTTGACAGAACAACTCAGATGTGTTGAATGCGTCTACCACCACGATGGAAAAGGTGATTTGCAGCGCTTGAAGAGTGTTTTGAATAGAAAATGTAACGGAAATTTTATTTTCGTTACAGGGTGCGATATTACCGATTACAGACCCATGTCTATTCTGCCAAATTTTGCAAAACTATTCGGGATTGTCTTGCATAATCGTTTATTTTTTGAGGCAAGGAATTACATACCATCATGTCTACATGGAATTATGGATCGAAGAACGACTTTTCCAAATTTAGCAGTATTTACTGAATATTCCACACAAGAAGTGGATAACAAAAGACAAATAGATGTGATTTGTATTGATTTGGCAAAGGCATTTGACAGCATTGATCATGGTGTTACTTATGAACAAACACTTTGGTGTAGGTTCCGCTTATCCATTGATGACATATTTTCAATCATATTTAACAAACGTTTCCTACAGGGTTCAAATCTTGGACCACCATTGTCCTTCTCTTTATCGGTGACTTGTTTATTTACTTCTAATATACTAGTTTTCGCTGATGATTTGAATATTTTCCAAGGAATCGACTCTACTGATGATTGTTGAAGCCTGTTTCGACGATGCAAGTTTGTCGCTGCAACTCCAGAAAATTGCATGTGTTCATGCAAGTTTTTCGAGTTGAATGAATCTTTTTTGGTGCGATAAGTCGCAGCGACTTAGTTATTTCTATGGTGAATTTGTTGTCGCAAACCACAAATGTGTGGTGGCATCAATGTGAAGAAAATTGATTTTGAAGATTTCAATTATTTTTCAGGAATCAATTTGAGTAATAAGGTGTTTCAATCACAATATCAATTATTAGAAATGAATGAAATTATATATCAGTTGAGATAATGTAGGCGTTCATCTTGGTAACATTCAATGCTATTTTTCAATATTGGCAATGCAAACTGACAGCTACATGAGCAACAAGTCGCCGCGAGAAGTTGCAGCGACAAAATTGCATCGTCGAAACGGGGTGTAGGTACACGTTCAGTTGGATAAAGTGCAAAACTGATGTGTTAGTAACAAATTGATGCTCAGTGTCACACACTCATTCCAGAATATCTGAGCCAATTCTGCACAATTATAAAAATGGTGATGAAATCCTGAGTGGTTCGAGTTCTATATGATTTGGAAATCTTCTTTCGTTATCGTCTCAGCTTTGTTGGGCACATAAATTCAACATCATCAAGACGACTCATAGACTTAGCGTAAGCTATTTTGAACGATATCACTTGATCATAAGCTCCTTTCTGTTTATTGTGTATATAGTATTACATGTCTTTCAGTTTTTAGTTTCCCGATTTTGAATTCATAATAATACTATTTAGATTTTCAGGTTTCACCAATATTTATACACATCAATATATGTTGGTATATATTCTGATTTCAATTTATTTATTTATTCATATCAGTGTTATTTTGACATTAATGTAATGTTTTTCTATCAATGGATTTACTGTTGGAAAAAGGAAGCTATTATTAATATAAATCGAACACAAAAAGTGCCTTATATATGAATCTTTTTACTTTTTGTAGATGACATCATGAATTATTAATTTTTTCAGATTGTGTTAGAACAACCGAAAACCTACAGAGAAACAAAATCTTTCTATATGAGTTCACTAACAAGAAACTTCTTCTTTGGAAACTGATTTTCAACGGCGAATCCTAGCTATAGCTGAGCCATTTTCCCGCCAACATGTTCACATAAAGCAATCGTCTTTTGATTGTTCGAGTCGAACAAAATTGATAGATTCATAAATTGGATTTCTGATCCAACACGTTCTCATCAAAACATCCGATAGTATATTGCGTTAGAGGAAATATACGTTATATTTTGTTCTCGGACCTTTCGATATATACGACATAAAATGAAGTCGACTTCTTCATTCGATTTTTCACGTTTCATTCGTGTGAAGGTCACAGTTTCCAAAGATAGATCATGAATTATGGAACCAGATTGATAAATTCAACGGAACAAGTATAGCGCATCTTCCATTTTCATATTGAAAACTGCCAATTTTTTTTATCAGATGATTCAGGATGGCCAGAGAAATAGTTTCTTTTAACCGTGGGACGCAGAAGGCAATATCTCAGAATCTATTGAAATCTTTTGGTTTTCTGAATTTTTTTCCACCGTTCACATTGAACTCTCTGTTAAAAAAAACAATTGAATCAAATTATCGATGTCTTGGTAAAAATAATAGAATGGGGTAACATGAACTTGGTGGAATTTAAGGCTAGGAAAACTGATCATCATCATCTAGTAGTCAAATTTCAGGAATAACTATTCCTACAGAGACAAGTATCTCAATGCTAGGAATTACGATGAGTGATAATCTCTCATGGAAAAACCATGGGAGATCGATCGCTAAAGGTGCTCCCCAGAAACTTGGTTTTCTATTTCGTGCGTAGAAATATTTCACTTCTTGTCAACTTCTAATGATCTACAAGGCTCAAATACGACCTGTCATGGAATACAGATCATGTGTGGAGTTCGGCACCAAAACATTCATTGGGGCTTCTGGATTCTAGTCAGAGGAAGGCAATCCGTCTTGTTAGTAATTCTTCGCTCACTTCATTGGAACATCGTAGAAGGGTCGGAGACTTGTCTCTCTTCTATAAATATTTTCACGGTCGTGCTCTTCTGAATTGTAATCATTCTTTCCACCCTTGGCAATATCTTGGAACCCCTTGCCGGAAGAGGTCTCTCCTGAGGCTTACAAACTTCAAAAATTCAAAGTGAATGTTAATTCGTATCTCCTGTTCCTTTATTCACGCGGTGTTCTTTGAACATTACAGGTCCTTCCTTTTGTGTGAATCTCCATGAAAAAAATTACCCTACAAAATTAAATGTGATGCCGGCACTCAAACCAACGGGAAATATCCAGAACTGCCAGGGTTCTTATATATCCCTGGACATTCCAATGAATTTAATATTTTTTATACCATTCATTTCTGATTTTTCTTCACATAGACTCTCACATGTGCACAAGGCTGAGCCTTATACGGACAAGGAGCGAAAAATGTTTTCATTTTCCGGTGGTACTTCAGGATGAGTAATGATTTCGTCATTGAATACTACTTTATCGTGCAATTTTCCCCAGGCAGTTCGCCAAACCGCTACACGTGATTCACTATATAATAGCTTGTTGAGGCGTGTTATAGTACATCTATATATACATATGCTGATTACAATTAATAACCCCTTCTGAAAAAAACCAATTATACAGAACTACTGAGTTCACAAATTAAACTGATTATAATAATCGTCATATGGAAACAAATTCAGCAAGGGAAAATAACTCGGATCTATATGGTCATTCAGTCACAATGTCCCAACTTCTTTACTCTATTATAATAAGATAATAAAGACTACTTTCAAACATTTCTTTCAGTCATACATTGAACTGATGTCCTCCCGTCATCAAATGAAGCAAAAAACGCGATTTTTTCTTCGTATTTCACGATTTTGTTGGAAAATACACAAGTCTGGACAGGATTACGTCATATTATGGGATTTTTCATTGTCATCAATAATTCAACTTTCACTAACAGAATGCTTTGTAACTCTTCTGAACGCATAAAACCGTTTTTTATCATTTAGGAATTTTTAAGGTTATGTTCTGCATCAGCTGCATCAGAGATGCAGAAAATCCACATTTCTCAGAATTACAAGTTGTATATTACCATAGCATCGGAAAATATAGTTATAATAATCATGATATCAGTTATCAGGCCACTCATGTGAAGGAGTCTTCGATTTTCAAGAAACCTGCACCCTGAAGAGATGTGCTAATGTGTTTTTGTCTTCTTGAATCAAATATATTTTTTTGGATTCTATTTCTGTTGACTTCTGATGAATGTATTGACAGTACAAATTAAAACTCGCTTTGTTTCACTGGGTTATATAATATTGTATTCATGGATATTTTTGAGAGCAAGGAAAGTCTATTTTACAATGAAATTTACACATTTATCAGAACTGAGAAGGGTGTCAAGTTGTAGACTGAGATATCTAACTTCATCAACCCAAGCCATCTGGTACCATTTGATTCGATATTGGGGGTATTCCACTTTAATTGAACCTGTGTTTTTTCAGCATTTATATCAATGAGCTACTACTTGCCCATTGGCTGATGTTTTCTAGATTATTGTCGATCAGTATATACTAGCATTATCATAAGTAAAATGACTAATGAATGCTTGAGTCATCTGTGTACATATGAAAATTGCAATTTTAGATTATTTTGGGGGTATGAGCGGAAAAAATTGGGAACAAAACATAGTTGTCATAACCATTGGAAATTTATAATACAACTTCATCTCCCTTCAATTACAACACAACAGTTTTCTTCAGAATACATATATTTTCATTTACTACTGTTTAAAAACCAGCTCATAACACGCAGAGAACTATTTCGTTGAAATAAATTTGAAAGTTATGCTTCAGAGCAAGATGTGAATGAAGATTATTATTATTAATATTATATATTCCTGGTGCAATCTCCGATTCGATATTCGTCAAAAACTCTAGACACGATCAATCATATCGACGGAATTTACTACGATTCCCAGTAGATGGTGCAAGAATCGAATCCTGTCATCTTTTGACATTTGCATTCCAGTATATTCGAATTTCGTTCAGTTTTCCATAATTTTACTGTTCCTTTCAACCAGCTATTTTTCGTTTCCAGTTAGTTATTTGTCGTTCATCTGTCGTTGCTTGAGTGTTGATTCAAACAGTGTTTCATAATGGATATCAAACGCTGTTGTATTATTTGTGGACGAAATAATCAATCATCTATTCATCTATCAAGTTTCGATGGTCACTCCAAAACATTCAATACACATGTATCCAACTTCAACTGGTCAACATAGAGCGAGATATTCTGACGCTGATAAAAACAAAGTTCATCTTGCTCAATTTTCACTAGGGTAGAAGTTATATTTGTGTTACTTGTTGATTGCTTTTCAGAATTTCCCAGTTTGAATTCAAAATCATAGAATGAAATTTCTTTCGGGAGAGTGTTTTCAAATGGTCTTCTTGTACTTCGCCATAATAGCTAGCACTACAGCACTTTTCCTAATGAATTGAAATTACTCAGGTTGATCTGGACTGGAGGGTCCAATTCATTTCGAATTGAACACTACAATGCTCAATAAACTCTATATTAACGTATTATTTTATCACGAAGAATCTCATTAAATTATCTGTAAACTTTCAGCACCGAATAGTCAGAATATCTATAATTTTGATATTAATTTCTCATAACATATATCGAGAATAAAAAGGGAATGCATCTATCTGTAATATATGTATCAGGATGCATATCATTAACATTGTACTGAGATAGAAGTCATTTCACCATGAATATATGCATCAATTTCAAAAAGGCACTTCATGTCAGATAGACGTCTAAGTCATCGACACCATCATATGTCAGCGAAACAGTATCTTTACTCCCAACTGGGAAAAATAACCGTCATCAGCGCCTTTGGTGGTTCTCTATCCTAAGCTTCTGATTTTTTTCGCGGGAAAGCAGCTATTACATTTTCTGAATCTATTACTGTAAACATAGATCTTCGATATCAATATCCTATTTCCGGACCTCAGATACAATCACATAGATCCTAGGATAATTCACCGGTAAATCTGAATCTGCCACCGTTCCAGCGGAGATCTGAATGAATGGAAATATGGAACTGGAAAGGCAGTAAATTCCGGAGCTGGTGAAAATCCTGTTTTTCACATGCACGTAGGTGGATATCCTGTTTGCAGTAAACCCGAAACGTGAGCAGATGTAGTTCACTGCTGGAATGACGATCACCGTTGTTTAATGACGTGTTCTATTGCCAATAACAAATGCAGGGGAAATAAACTTCGGTTGTTTTCCGGATGAAATGTATTCCTGGGCCAATTTCACGTACGGGATGGTTGTATGAGCGATATTTTCCGCTTGATGGATATGAATTTTGGCGTGAATAAATGTTTTATGTGTCGATGTTAAATAACAGAAATGACTAGCAACAAAGATTATTAGAGACAAGGTGATCTTTTGTGTCAGCTGAAGCTTTCTTTTGAGCCAATTGTTTGATTTTTCCTCTTTGAAATGGTGCACTTTATAATTTGCAGCTTCACCTCCCCGCCAAGCTAATTCATATGCAGCGATACGAAAAAAACTTTTTATAAGACCCATGGAACTATTTTCATCTCATACTAATGCCATTTTAACAATTTCACTTTAAGTCAATGCTGTTGAACTATTTTCACGTTTTTCCCAATGACTTTGTGAGTTCTTTCGCTTGGAATTACGAGCATCACGGAATTCCTTAAATGTCAAATCAGTGACAGGGTTGAAAGTAACATTACATTTTTCAAAATACTTGCTTTACAACATTTTCGCTGTTGTGTTCCACATTGTTTTTACCATGTAATCTTTATGATCGCCCCCATTCTGTTTCTTCATATTAAAGCCTCAGTCCATCAATGGCTTCGTTCAGCGATGCACAACCGTTGAGAATAATCACTAAACGTGTTGAGCCGCTGCTCAACGGTTTCGAGTGATCAATGGTGCAGCGGTCCGTTCAGCCGAACAAGTTGGCACATCACTCAACGGTTGAGCACCGCTGAACCAAGCCAATATTCCACTGACTGTTCGGTTTCCAAATTGAAGTTCCGTTGTTTACAAAATTCACTCAATTGACTCCAAATCGAGGAATGACTTTTTTTTGTATTTTCTGGAGTTGATTTTTCGATCTCCCTTACTATTTCTACCTCGCAAATATTTCCGAATCTCGACATACTTGTTGAAATATTATATGCTGTTCAATTCTTTCTGTTTTTGACATTTACAATTGTCAAACTGACGCGCAACTCTTGATAAACAAACAGTAAATGCTAGCGTTGTTACGGTAACGTAATTTATCCGATATTTTTATCCACTTGCTTTTCTGTTCCTTTCCATTTAGCCGATAGCAAACTACAATTTTTGTCAAAGAACGTAAACTTTCACGGCCGGAGGTGACTGATTCTTGGGTGTTTTCCGGGTTTGATGGCCGTGGTCCACAGGTTTTTATTCCTGACGTTTCGCCTACGACTATGGTAGGCATTATCAAAGTCTGTGAGGTAACGGACGCAATGATCTCGTTCTCACAGTAGATACTACTTTATTGACGTTATGATCGGCTTTATACCTGTTCTCCTGTTCGACGTCCAATACTATCGTGTTGGAAGTGGGCGTGGCGTGTTTCCTCTTGACTGGTTTCGGTCGTGTGTGCTTTAGAGCTGGTAACCAGACTTTGTTTATGTGTATGCCTTCTTCTTTTCGGTTGAAATTGTCTTTATGTTTGTGAATCTCTCACAATTTTTGTATTCACAAATGGTAATAATGATACATGAATGGAATTGTCGGGAACATTCGACATTGTTCTGAGATCACATTGGACCATAATTGTTATTTGTTCGTGAGAGAATGGCAATCGATTAATGATTAAAATTTATGTGTATATTTTTCTCGATCAATCATCCACACTTCTGCTCATAGATACAATAGATGCTATCTTCATCGAATAAATTTTATCTATTTTTTATTACTGATTGAATTCACTATCAAGAACGATGAGCACACGGATCGAAGACAATAATAGTTTGTCAGATCGGTGGTGCTGAACGTTTATGATGGTTATTGTTATAGCGTTTTATGGACGATCCAAATATTTTTCTCTTGAATCAAATAGGTTGCTCTCCAGCTGATAACTGAAAACACAAAAGTGATATTTTTATAATAGTGTCACTATTTTTCGTGTAGATAATAATAACAACGCGTTCAGAATTCTGATAGATCACAACGTTTAAGTGATTGAGATATATTTCCAGGAAAATAACCAATTGTTTCAAAACACCCATCTGAAAGATGAAAATATTTATGGAGAATATTGTGAAAGGTAAGTTACACGAACTCATAGTCAGTGAAGAAGAATTGAATCTACATAATCTACAGGGTAAGTTAATGGACCAACTCACCTGTCAGAAAACATCTACTGTCCTTGCTTGTACCATAAATGGAATTGAATTATATTTGACAGGAGCCAGAGCTCACAGAACAAATTTGTCGTTTTCAATATTTTTTCTCTAAAAAGGTATTGCTATTTATCTAATAAAAAAGAATTCACTGACATGGCTATACAGTGTTTATCTTAGATGCCCCCCATTTTATATTTTGAACAGGTCAAATCAAAAAATTGAAACTTGGGATAATGAAATTGATCTATGGAGTAAAATTGGCAGATGTAAATTTCAAGATGGCGACTGGTCACCATCTGGGAGAGGAGAATAAATGAAAAGGGGGTCATGTGACACATCCTCTTGAAACTCCTGACGAATACTCAAACACGCCGGGAATATAAAGTCAATATCTTGACCTACTACAAAATGGCAGAACTTCATACTTTGAAGAAATTAACTGAGTTCAGAAGATGCTCGAAATGGTTGCCCTGAATGTTTTCACATAAGAACCGATATTTCACGTCGAACATTTTCGAACACAATAACGACGATATTTCTACAAATATTTATTATTCTCTTCTGTATATTCAATATTGAAGCAGGTTCAGTTTCGTACATGTTATGCTTCAAATAGCCAGCCTCATGAAATAGTCCAAAGGTGTCAAATCTAGCTGGCCATTCTGTAGGACCTCGATGGCCAATCCAGAGACCATGGAAAGTTATATCCAAATATTAGTATAACTACTTTTCTTCGGGCTTGAAGGCCATCGTTCTTTGTAATTTCTTCCTAACGTTTCGCTAGCGCGAGTGGCCAGCTTCTTCAGAGGCTTATTCATTTCCGAAGACTAAACGTTTCAATTTCTTAAGGCGTATTTATATTTATGCAGGTAGTCTGGAGTGTTAATAACTCTTGTCGGGTTCGGGGAATAATCATCAACCAGCGTTACCATAGCCGACAGGTACGGGAGGCAATAGAGATCCAAAAACATGCGGACAATTTCAACAGAAAAGAAGAAGCGTTGAGTCTAAACAGAATTTGGAATCCCATTGTGAGGAAATCAAGAATCACTAATGAAATCACGGCAGGTAGTGCGGCAACTAATAATGATGATTATTCCCCGAACCCGACAGAAGTAATCAACACTCCAGACTACCTGCATCAATATAAATACGCCTTAAGAAATCGGAACGTTTAGTCATCGGAAATGAGTGAGCTTCTGAAGAAGCTGGCCACTCGCGCTAGCGAAACTCTAGGAAGAAATTCCAAAGAACGACGGCCTCCAAGCCCGAAGAAAAGTAGTTATAGTAATAACTTCGGCGAAAGCCTTAACCATTTTGTTATTATAGCATTTATCTTTTCTCATTCTTTATAATTGGGCCATAATCAAATGCTATGTATTTATTTATAAAATAAATTACGTTTCCATTCGAGATTTTGTCCTACTTGGATTAAAATTATTACAAGCAGGTTTTCACACTTTTGTCATGAATTGATGCAGCCATACCTTGTGTTCTGCCTCGTATAATTATATCTCAACTACCTAAAAACAGGTGTGATAACTTGAAAACACCCTCGCTTTCTATCTCGTTACCATATGTATAATAGTACCCGTCCAAGGCTGGGCTCGAGGATATTTGGTTGTTGTGGAGGTACACATAAAATTATACCTAGTTCCAATAATCTTTAATTGGACAGCTTGTTTAATTTCCTGCGAAATATAATAGTTTGGTGATTTAATCATAATCATTTGGTGAATTATAACGCATATCACCAACATTTGTATTATATAGTGTACGTCTTTGTTTATTAGTATAATTAGTTACTAGTTTGTATATTAATTGTTCAGTACCTCAAATCTCATTTTCACGGTGGTGTTCATTTGTTTACATCGATATTGGTATTCACAGTGTTCTCAGTTACCGACTTTCACTGATAATTCTGAAGTGGGAAACTAATCCTCTTTCCTTCTCTTTATTTTGGCATCTACTTCTCTGTCAGTTCATTCCTAAAACGTCTGGTTCCGTGTACTCCTAGTATTTGAAGATTGGGTCAACCCTTTAATACATACAACCTTGGTCATCAATCTGTCAGGCGTCAAGTTTATTTCCCTCTCAAAGTGCCATCGGTTGAAAAGAGACAGGCGTTTTCGACGCACCGTGTCATGAGTAGACTATTTCATTTTGGAAATTTCGTGAACCTTCCTTTTCACACTCTTGATATTTAATAAAAAAACTCCTGAATGCCATTTTGGTTTTACGAAGTTGAAAAAATGGGGCTTTCATCGAAAACCGTGGTGTGGAGACGACGTCCTCCCAGTATCTTGAGATACGTTTTCCTTGCCTGCTGTGTGATTCTTTTTGCGGTATTTCATACTCTGAAAACCCTCTGGAACCAAGAGGTATGTATAACCTGCAGACTCTAATTTGTACCACGTGTAGAAAAATTCCTTTTTTATTGAAGTAGGTAGTAAAGAGTTACCTATTTCACACGGTCCCTTATGGAGAATTGATATTGAGATACCAGCTGTTTGCAGTGACTCTTCGCTGTTCTACTGTCCTGGAAACGATCTGATCGTAGAGATCTGTGTAGAGTGCCCATGTTTCCTAAGTCCTACTTCTTCTGAGCTCCCAACTGTTCATTTAAGCAGTGAGTGTTCGCTATTCCGCAGCCCTGGAATTCATCAGACTGTAGATGTTTATGTTGAGCACCCATGTCTTCAAAGCTCTATAGCTCCTGAGCCTCCAGCTGTCCTGAAAATCTTCTAGCCATAGATGTCTGTCGAATACCCATGGCTATTGTCCCTGAGCCACTACAAGCTGTTCTATACTATCATTCTGAGATCCTGTTCGAATACCTAGGTAACTGAGCACAGCTGAAAGATTCCACCAACACCAAGGATCATTTGAGGTCAGTTTCACCTAGTCTGTTTTGTACAGACGTTGTTTTCATTGGTATGAATCGATTTGCGCCATTTATATTTTATTGTTATAAAATTTATTATATCATACATTGTATAATTATCAGCTGATTGATTCCATTCTTATATTTTCTTGATAATTAACTCATTGTACATAATCATTGAACAGCGGGTTTTCATTAAATATTCAATTGGGAATTTGGATTCTTTATTTCATAATTCTTTGTCAATATACTCAAAAGGTTTCTGGGTTCCGAAACACCAAAAACTTCAGTGGCGCTCAATGGCATTTTCTTGACTATCAGATAAAAATAAAAAGATCACATTTATGAAACCCATGACCCAGTGCCGCCAGATGAAGAGCTGCCGTTCGCTTGTATAACATACGCTATATTATATCCAAATAGTTTCTTACTTGCCTGAAGTAATGTGGTAGTGCTCCACCTTGTTTGAATAATAATATCCATATCGAATTCATTAGAATTTGCTTCAACGATTTCGGTGATTGAAGGATAACAGTACTTTCCAGCATATTTAAATAGAATTTTGTTCAATTGTCCATTTTGGAGATAGTTCAAGTGGTACCTATCTACAAGTAAAACTGAAAACTAAATGAGGATATTTCAACTGAACAATGATGTTCGTTGTTATACTGACATTTTTATCTTTTTTAATGAAGAAAAAACAACCTATCAAGCCTTATCGGGTCGTTGGGATTGCCATATGGCAGAGAAAAGCGAATAGTTCTAAAAAATATCGATATTAGTGTGTTTATATACAGGTAATTATCAAATATTCTGTGGTGGTTCATTTTGTGGTAGGTGTAGTTCTAGACTTGTCTAGTTTTCGTCAGGAGTAATAAAATGATCTATAACTAGACTCCCCTTTCCATCTAATTTTGTTCCCAGATGGCACTCAGTCGCCATCTTGAAATTTCTTTTTGTCATTTTCACTTAACTGTGAAAATAATTCCCGTGAAAGGTCTTCTCGAATAATTATACCTATTATTTGTCTTTTCTCACTTCTCGCAATATAATTTGGCCCAGAAAATCTACAGAAATTGCGTCCCGAGTACGAGAAGTGAATAAGACATCAAAGCCTCATTTTTCATCAATTTCCACAAAGAAATTAAATCAAAATGAATGATGGAAACCTTATTCATTCTGTATATTACATCAACCATTATTTCAATACTCAAATGAAAGCTATATCCGTACCGAAAGGTAGATTCTGAGTTTGAATTTGAAATTCAAATCCAAATTTCATCGTAAAACGTCTCGTATAAAACGGAACACTTCCCAAAGATATATTATACGTTTGCTAATGCTGCCTTTATTCTTTTAATTTATTTTTATGTGTTCTAGGAAACTCTGTTATGGGAGATTTGATTCATAATTGGGTAAATTTAAATATATGAGACTCGGGATGATATCCCCTATGAGAGTCTACTGGAATGGCTCCAGGAACACTCATCATGGAATACAGATTACATCTTATATTCCTGAAATATCACTGACTTTTCTCGAAACGAAAAGCTTCATTATTCATTTTCATGAACTCACTCATTCTATAATGTGCCTTATAACCTTCATTCAGGTTTGAAAGCGACCAATTGTAGACTAGAAAGAAGACGAGGTTTAGAAATGAACTTTTCATTATATCTATCTGAAAACAATATATTTACATGCTCGTTCTCAGTACCAAACCGACAGAAGAGAACCCCAATAACTACGACACTAGTTTCCAGGAAGAGCACGTTAACGTGTTATTAGCCATTTTCTCGAGTATCTAGCGCTTCAGTCGCTGAAAACCACTCCGTTTTAATTGACAAAAATGCCGTTTATATTTCAGTTAGTAAAAATAATCGGGTTGCTGTTCCTAAGGACGATTTTGCATTGAATGTTTAGGTGAATTTCAATGAATAGGGTATCATTGGAAAAATAACTTTGTATTTTTGCACATGATATATCACTCGACCCCACTTTCCGTTTGAAATTTTAGGAATGTGACACCCTTCAGCTAGGGGTTTGGAGGCATTTGTTGAAAAATATGTGTAGAATGTGTCATCAAAAGCAAACTCTACTTGTCCGAGCCTTCTTTTTTCAAATTCTAAATAAAGTAGAAAAGTTTGGTGCATACTTCTCATTGGGCCGCTATGTATATAAACGAACTTAATGGGTGATCATCCCATGACTGTCAAAAATGCAAAGGTTGCTGTGATAAAAAAATCACTATTCAATTATAGCTACTTGTTGATACTTTTCAGTTCAAGCTAGGATCACTAGCTATTTCTGATTCTATTTCCAGAGGACTATGAGGTGATTGTATAACTGGCAACAGGTCATTCATGACTCATTCGATCCAATATTTGTTGCATATTGCAGACAAAATTTATGGTTGCATATCTTCCAGAAATGTTAACGCGTTACTAGACCGTATTTCATAATAACTTTTCTTGTGATATATTTAGGTTTTAATAGCTACGCTACAGTCGGAACATGCAACATCTGTCAGCTTCACATAGCATGCTACATAATAATTTATTTTGAATTATTATTCACAGTATGATGTGATCATTTCGTGGGGATGATAATGATTTAGTGTGTTTTAATTTTCAACTGGTGGTTTGAAAATGGCTGCGATCGTAGTCAATGCATTCTACGTGACTAGAAACGAGTTGAAACATTTCGACATTACAAAAACTGTACCTGTTGATGGAAAATGGTTGGTCCAGATAATATCGTGTTCATAGTGAAGACAGGATTTCTAAACAATCACATGACAGTGGGTAATTGAGTGATATCGGTTCGGTCTTCTGTCTCATATTTGGCAGCATTCAATCGAGAAATTCGGAGAAACGATAGCCGTTGTATTCGATATTTCAAAAGCGTTTGATCGAGTTTGGCATCGGGGTCTCCTTTCTAAGCTGTCGTCTTATGGTTTGCCCCCTCAGTGGGTGCTTTGTTGAACAGTTTCTTGTCTGATAGGTCTCTGGATGTGGTTGTTGATGGAGTATCATCTCATATTCACCCAATGAATGCAGGTGTTCCACAGGGTTCAGTTCTAGCGCAATACATAGTTTTGCGAACGACAGTACTCTTCATACTAGTAACTCTTCCAGAGTCCCCATACCAGCGACTTGGTAAAAATGATAGAATGGGGTGACAAGAACTTGGTGGAATTTAATGCTACGAAAACCCAGGCATGTCTCTTCTCAAGAAAAGCCGATCTATCATCATCAAATATTCAGAATCAAGTATCTCGATGCTGGGAATCACGATCAGTGATAATCACTCATGGGAAAACCATGTGAGATCGATCGCTAAAAGTGCTTCCCAGAAACTTGGATTTCTATTTCGTAGGAAGAAATACTTCACTTCTCGTCAACCTATAATGATCTACAAGGCTCAGATACGACCTGTCATGGAATACAGTTCTCATGTGTGGAGTTCGGCACCGAAACATTATACAGGTCTATCGATTCTATTCAGAGAAAGGCAATTCGTCTTGTTGGTGATTCTTCGCTCACAGACTCGCTCACTTCATTGGAACATCGTAGAAGGGTCGGAGACTTGTCTCTCTTCGATAAATACTTTCACGGTCGATGCCCTTCTGAATTGTTGTCAATCGTTCACAGTTGGCAATATCTACACGGATGACTCGACGAGTACAGAATTCTCACCCCTCTGTTGTGAATTTGGAGACCTGTTGAACCTCTCTTGCTCAGGGATCTTTTTTAATAGAACGGATAAGTGTTGGAACTTCTTGCCGAAAGAGGTTTTTCCTGAGGCTTACAAACTTCAGAAATTCAAAGTGAATGTTAATTCGTATCTTCTGTCCTTTGATTCAAGCGGTGTTCTTTGAACATTGCAGGGCTTCCCTTTTGTGTGAATCTGCATATAAAAAAAAATTCTGTATAATCTCTATTGAAACCTGTTGCAAAGAAGGAAAACTATTAAGAAATTCAAATCAAGTCCAAACAATATGGTTGAAATGGATTTTTTGGTCAAAGCATAAATGAAAGGTTAGAGAGGTATAGAGCAATGAATACACTCTATATAGTAAGAAGATACGGGGGGCTTCAAATATTCACCAATAGGATATGAACAGTAAGCAAAAATTTGCTTTCTCACAAACTTTTCGAAACTGATCATGTTCAGACTTAATTTATTATGGCGGAAAGTTGTACAGTCTGACATCTAGTAAGTTCATCTGAGATTTGGCTAGTCTGAAATGTTCTTTCATCAGGTAGGTGATTCACAGTACGAGTTTTGTACTGATGGAAAACAGAGTTGACAAAAACTATTCATTATTTTTATGTATTTATAGGACGGTAGCAATAATGAAGAGTGAATGAAATGGGTATTAGCAAGATTTTTGGTAACATTGTCGACAACTGGACCGTTTTCCCACACAAGAATGCTGTACAGTGTGATTGAAAACATGAATTTACGACACAGCTACTCGATATGTGTTGGCCAAACCAATCTGTGAACTAAATTCTACAATGCTTTTCATAAAAATCCTGCAATCGTCCCAGATCTTTTACTACGATATCTTGAGGTCATAAATTTTCTTATTGTTTGTTCTAGGAGTATAATGGATTGTAAGTAAATTCAGGGCTCTGTTTGAAACCACTACTTTGTCCTATCTGTATAATTTTTTTAGTTTTCCCATCTATGTAATGAGCAGACGAAGGTGAATAACATTAAACTGTAGGCTGCTGATTTATGACTACCAGGATAGAAAAAACCTTTGGGATTGTAATGTCTGTATAGCTTGAAATTCTGAATATATTAATCAAAAAATTCAATTCATTATTATCATGCATTACAGTCAGTATCAAGAAATCAATCTACTTCTCTGTCACTGTTCTAAGTGTAAAATGTAAGTTTAATTCCTCATTATGCTAAATTTTATGTTTTGTCCTAATCTATCTTTCGTCATCAACTATTCAGATGTCAGGAGTAACTATTCCTATCTGCATATAAAAAAATGGATATCATCTTCATCCAAATTCCCTATTACCTCAAAGGAGTATTCTCCTGAACCTGATCAAATGAAATTAACACCACATCATTCATTGCTATTCCACAATCGAATTATACAGGGTGTAACTTAATAAGTGTAAAACATTTGAGGAGGTGATTCCTCATCGAACAAAAAGATAGGATCTTTCATATAAAGAAACTTCATTGGAGCATCCCTTGTTAAGATACAGCCCCTGAAAAGGGTTACATAAAATGTGTTCAAAAATTTTCTACTGTATTAATTCAATTTCGAAAATTCACAAACTGACAGCGTCATACCAATTTAATTGTCACTATCGCTAATAGGGACCTACTAGATAAATTAGTTTCGTATTTTCGCATTTATGACGATGTATCTCTGTAGTTGTTCGTAAAATAACTTTTTGCTGCGAACTGTTCTATTTTGAGCAAAGAACCCAAGAGATATTTTTTGGTTAGAATGAAACAGGCTATCGGATGTAATTTTCTAATTGGTAAACAAATAATAAGAAAAGAGTTACATTGGAAATAAATTTCAGGGGTTGCATTTTCCACCACTTATAACCATAGGGTGAACCAAATGAATTACTGGCTCCTTTTTGGTAGTACAAAACGACAGGTTAATTTCAATATTGTAACTTTTTCACTGCTTGTGAATAAAATTTTTATACAAATTTTATGTACCCCTTCCGGGGCTGTATCTCAACAAGGGATGCTCCAATAAAGTTTCTTTATATGAAAGATCCTATCACCTCCTTAAATGTTTTACTCTTATTCAGTCACACCCTGTATTTTCCATTCTCTCTGAACACATACACAAACGCGTCCTGTATACGGAGATATTACTTCAAAATCCACCAGAGACTCGAAAATGCCTTGTACTCTGTATAATGATGTCACCCGTGGATTTGTTAATGCCTGAACTGAAGTCTGAGGATATCGATCTGGCCACCTATCCCTTTGTATCATCATGCTACCGTGCACGCTGTGGATGTGGCATATTTCCGTTCAAAAAACGGATGTATTATTGATGGCTGAACGCAAAGTTCCGCAATCTGAATTTCGGCACTTTTGTCGTGTTTGGGCTGTATACTAGGTGACTTTTTCGCTTTAAAAAGGTTATAAATGAGTCATGTAGTAGTCCTTTACTTTTCAATCTAGAATAATTTATCTAATGTATAGAAAAAATGATAACTACTTATCAATCATTTTCAAAAAATGCGAAGTGGCAATATTGCTTGTCAGAACTGACATTTTCTCATTAGTGCTGTTGATAACAAATAAATGCATCGTTTTCTTTTTGATTCGTTCATTTAATTCAATTATTCGGCATATTTTTGGTTTTACCGCTATCTATCTAGTTGTTAATTTTACTTGGCCCCAATAAAGTGTTTTGGTTGCAATGGGTAGATCGATAAAAGAGGTACTTCAAAAGCAGCTAATAATGAAACATGCCGGCAGTGTCTTCTAAATATTCGAGCTCACAGATATGTTGACTGGGTAGAGCCTGGATAAAACTGTAGTACACCAGTAGATATAGAACATATCTTCGACTACTGCTCAATATTTCTTAATGTATGTTGCATTTCTGTTATTTTTTTTTTACTTCAATTTGTATACCCACATACGTCCTACTTCCACTAAGACAAGTTATTCTCTAGTTCCGAAATGTAGCTCTTAATCGTGTGCTTGTTTGTTGGGATAATGTTTTTCAGGAAAGGCAAAGGAGTGGAATGAAGTTCAGGTTCTCTCATTAATAATTTTTAATCTGATATCAAGTGACTTAAGATTACAGTTCTCTACTACTACTCATTTCCGAGACTTTGCTTGCCTTAATCGTCGTGGAACAATCTGTACTTATTTTTTTATTGATATATTGGAATATTTTACTAATTATTAGTCCATTTAATTAGGCCAATATGGCATGTGTGGATGAAAAACTGATAAAATATATGAGTAAATGATAAATACAATTGAAAAATGTAATATTTTATGATGCATTTAGTGTTTTGAACCATACAGAACTTTTTATAAAGAATACATTATTTCTCATAGAAATAATTACGTCGACAACTTAAGTGGACACACAGTGTAATTCTTATAATTGATTTTGTAAGACAAGTGCTGATTTATTTGAAAGTTACATTTTGTTTACTTCTGCTCAGAGTGGGTAAGCCGCTTGTTAAGTGTCAAACAAAGTATTATTATCCACTGCTTACAACAAAAAATGTCCACTATAATTCGCTCTAGGTTACCCATACGATAAAAAAATACTTGGTTTGCTATGTTGAAGTGTAAAACAATACGCATTTCATTAGAATATTTTCAGTTTACGTGACAGATAGCGAGGCCGATGAAGATATGTTTGATATTCTTATCAAGGAGAGTGTTTGCAGTTTACAATCCAGGCAGGTATGATCCAGAACAATTTTGTTTTCTCCAACCGTCTGAATGGGACCTTCTTATATTCACTACCCTTTTGGAAAAAGGTAGGCACGCAATTCTTGTTTCAGTTAAAGAAAAATCCATTTTTTTCGTATTGGTCGGAACTCTTTGTTTATAACAACTATTTGTTATCAAGTGACTGATTTACCCAAATCATCTCAGCCAGGCCAGATCTCTAGAAAAAGTTTCAACTTTTAAACGCCTTATCGACTTGTGAAATTCTTTGACGCGTCGATAAAGCAACTTTTTATCAAATATTGTATGAATTTTTGTTGAGGTGGAATCGTTCTGAGATCCATTTTTTGATTTTCCTCTCCCCTAGAAATAAAAGGAAAATGTTTCAAGTTTTTATAATATTTGTTCTTTGAAACTTTTTTAGAAATGAATAACCCTAACCACAAACTGATTTTTGCACTCGATACGCGTTTCGCCAACAAGGTAAGCATCTTCAGGAGAAGAAAATGAAGATGCTAACATTGTTAGCAAAACGCGTGTCGAGTGCAAAAATATCTGTTTGGTGTTAGGGTAATTGATCTCTAGAGAAAGTTTCAATTTTTGATGAACATCATGTTCATCTACACCGACCCCCTTACTCAGTGCATACCGTTAAGGCATCACATACATCTCCTCCTCCTTTCTCCGACTTTATTTCCATATACTATCGTTTCTCACTGAATTTTCGGTTCAATAAAAATATAGAAAATATCACTACTGGGTAGTGTAGCTTTCTGTTAGATGATTACCGAAGATGAGACCCCCTTCAAACAAACAAACAGAGTTAGAAACAAACCTCTTTATAATATTAGTATAGATATAGATTTCCCCTGGAGGAATTCTCTAAGGAAGATCAACGTCAGCGTGATTCTAGAGTAATTGATCTCTAGGAAAAGTTTCAACTTTTACAACAAAGGTTCCAGTCTTTTGGTTTATTTCTTCGTTCTTTGGGCAAATTGATATCAATTTGCAATTATGTATCGGAGCAAATATATCAATTTGTCCAAAGAACATATGTTATAAAAACTTTGACTTTATTCTTCTCATATCTAGTGGGGGATGAAACACAAAAAATGTATTCGAGAACAACTCTTCGCCGTCTTGTATAATGAATAACTATTCATATACATTCCTGTTGTGCTCTCATCATCTGTACAATTTCATAAATGAGTTGTTTTACCAACAACTGATGAAGATTCCAAATAAAAAAAATGTATTGATGGTTTTCCATTAGCGAGGAGGTTTCATCAAACTCCATTAACTCCACTCAACTATTCCATTTCCGTTGTATTAGGCTTTCAATAAACGACCGAAAAATAGCCGATATTACTGCGACCATGCAACGAACATTTCAACCTAATGTACCAGATTTCCTTTATATCCAACCATTTCGGGAATGGAAAATTCATATCAGTTGTTTTTTGTCTCCGAATTGATGATCCGGAACAAATTATGTTAAAAGTTTGGTGTAACGAATTGATGGCATGTGTATGGTACATTACAGTGAAAATGTGATTTGACATCCTCATTTTTCAATATCATTTTCTTCACCTGGATATCTGGCTTTTAGTTGAAATAATTAATTGTTTTTCTCACCACTTTTTCCTCGTTGTTTCGAATTGATTGAAATTGAAGTTCTGGCAGTTCAACTATGAATCAGTAAAGGACTGCTGAGTTTGAAGGCAATCTGAAATCTGTTTTTCTCTTATGCTTTTGTGGAAATGGAATATTCATAATGGACACCGTTTGAATGTCATTATAATATGATGGATGGAATGAGTAAACGATATAAAATGCATATTTCTTCCAGATAATACGGAATTAATATGATTTGATTTCCACAATCTTTTCCCTTGTATTACACCAAGTGAAACGGTTGAGCTGACGGAGGGTCTTCTGGACAGAACCAGGTTGATTCAATAATAAAACAGGATTCTTGATTCTTGAATTTGTCTCACAAGATAATCTCCATTAGTAATAACGAAAGTTCACTGATAATTCTACGAAAATTTATAACAGATTCTTAAAGCTTGTTGCTAGGTGTTAAGTTTTCATGAAATAATTCATTTTAACTCAGTCTTAGAATGCGATCTGTTTTGCGCGTTCACTCTGTACTATGATATTTCACTAGACAGCTCGAATTCTTCGGACTGAAAACAAAGGGTTTTTTTTGCTTTGGAACTTTGGCTGATAAGGAATAACTGAACAGGCCATGAGTACCGTTTTATTATTCATTAGAATTGGGTGTGCTGTTGTACGCAATTCACGCTATTTTATTTAACATTATGCATAGAAGTTACAGTGATTTTTCGTTCATTTGATAAGTGCTTTGATCCGTCATCCTGATTGATCGACGTCCTATATTAATACCATTGAGCTGCGTCTGGTTATATACGGGGCGCCCCAGAACTTCCTGCTCTAGTCACCGCTGCAGCGCTGGATTCTACGGACATCATCGTTTTCTGGGTAAGCTGCTCTAGTGAATTCGTTGTCTCGTTTCCAATCCAATTTTTCTTTGAGAAAGATCGCATTTTGGGATTGTTGTTGTTTTAATTCGCCTATGTCAGAAAACGTCCATTTATCTCTCCTGATTTGAGCCTATCGATTAAATAGCGCACACTAGGAAACAGACCGTTATAAAATTTTTGAGCATTTATCAATGTTCAAGAGTTAGTCGAATAGTAAATTTTCTGCTAATTTCCGATAAAAATCAGGAGAAAAACCAATTCATCCTGCTAATTTCTACATGGTTTTGACCGTGAACTCTCTACCATCTTTTGTTCTCATGTTCACAGCGCAATTCTTCAAAATTGACGCCAAATGATACTTTCTATCATTGCAAAAGTTCATAAATGCTTTCAATACAAATTCTTCACTGTCAACTGTGATTCTTGATATATTTGATTCTAGAATTTCATTGATATTCCAGACAGTATTACAACCAAATGGTGACATTTTGAAATAGCAAATATTTGAAACGTCAAAATCGGAATGAATCAATTTTTATGTATCCATGGCAATAACATAATAAAGTAAAAAGAGACCATGAGATCTTCAGTATAATTTTGTTCTGATTGGATGTGTTCGATCAGATGATTTCAAATTGACTGATTTCATTGGATTTCTACTTAACCAAAAAATTTTCAGTATAATTTTGTTCTGGTTGGTTGTAGTCGAGCAGATGACTTCAAATCAACTGATTTCATTGGATTTCTACTTGAGCAAAAAAATTTCAATTCAATTACACATAATCCGAGGTTATCAGTCTATAATCAATATCGTAAATTGATATACGTAGATAACGTTACAGTCTATGTCACATCTAAAGTAGGAATTTTTTTAATGATTCAACATTTGCAAAATCATCTACTGTCTGAAAGACAAGAGTACAATCATGACCATAATGTAATGCATCCAAAGAGGAAATTTTCAAAACTCAATATGTTGGAATCCTTAAGAAACAATACAGTCAAGAAGTCAAGATATTTGCTTGATAAACAAACAGATAGAAAAATATTTCCACCTTGCTCAACTTGCTCCCTGCTGATGAAATATGAGTAGTTACATTCAGTTCAGCAGGGGAACCCAGGCAATCTGTGTAATTTGTTTAACTGTCTAGAAAAAATCACACAACAAAACTTTCTTCTAATTACGTTTAATTGAATAGAATCTATTCAAATCGATACCAAAACATATCAAAAAGTTTTCTGCCTTCATTCTTACTTTCCGATTTGGTATCCAAGCAAACCAATTTTAACAATTGCATGTATGAAGCATGCAAGATGCAGAAAATGAATTTCTTATATTTTTGAGTATACTAAACTCTAGGAAATGTGGCGATATATGATCGAATCGTCTACTATTTTAGATGAAAGAAATGCAGCAATTTTTGTGATTATTTGCTTCAGACAATGAAGTATTTGATTGATTGAGACATGGACCACAATTTATAACGTGATCAAATCTCTGAGAAAATACCATTAAGTGAATAAGAATTTTGTTCTGTCATGATATCAAGAAAGTTATTGCATATATCATAGATGATAGAGTTATTTCAGTACATTTTCCTCAGTAGGATTGACTTGCTGGGTGAATTATCAAAAACATGATCAGGGCTTTTCATATTATTTGTAGTAGGTATACCTCCTGTTGCAATGTGAACTGGTAAATCGGCAAGAACAGAGATATCAGACTATGAATATATCTGACAGTATTCAAGAGAATCAGTAAGATCCAAGGTTTACAACAATGTGTGAATAGTGTTGGTCCAAGTTCCGACCCTTGTGGTACCCCCGATTCAATCGATATTCATTCAGCGATCGAGATGTCTGTATCGATATTTGGAATGGAAAATTGATATCTATAAGATAATATCGTATCTTTCTGTTTTGAATGCCACTCCTACACTACGCCACAGACAATTATAGAACCCAGTCACGAATCTATGACTATGTATGCATCGCAAAAGCACTCCAGCAATATGAACATTGGAAATCAACCCTTCAGATGATAATCAAACCACCCCCGTTATCAGAGTTTCAGTGCTCATTATGATCGAATTTCCGGGTATCCTGTTTCCCACTATATGCTCAATGAAGTATTAAGATATCCCCGATTCGGAGCCGGCACCTTCCCCTTTGGAACATTCTCGAATATATCATCAAAAGAGAAACGGGAAACCTGTTCGTCTATACCTAATCCTCCAAACCACAATTTGAAGGCGATGTGCTCCAATTTGTACGCTGGCAAAGGGTGGCTGCTGTCTTCAAAACTCAAGATTAAATTCAATTAGTGTTCTGAATAAGGGTATGAGAAACCGGGTGTTTGTTTGCTTTTTTCGTCTGATGTTTCACATTCAACTGTTTTTTGCTTAATGTTTTGATCAGGCGCTCTTGGAATGGACGCTACAAATGGAAACTATGCATGATTTTTCGTTATTTGTGAAATCAAACATTCACATCTGCATAACGTAGGGAAGAATATAAGGTGAGATTGGGTGAGTGTGAACGCTTTTTTGCGTTTTGCGTGAGCAATTTTTTTGTTATTCATAGCTGTTTCAGTAATTTCAAAATGAAGTGGTCGTCATATGCTGATGATATATATATATATATATATATATATATATATATATATATATATACCCATAATTTTTTTCGAAATATTCGAATATTTTTCTTGAAATAGTTATAACTCAAATCGACCGAAATGTCTTGGAAATTGAAATTTCCTCTTCTGTCTATAGTTGGTTCAGAAAGAACTTCAAAACGAATTTATTAAATATCTTTTTGCGAGTTAAGAGCTGTTTTTTATACAATAATGGATGGGAACCGTTTTCCCTAAACAAAATCGCGAAAAAGTCACGTTCATTGCAAGAATAGCCCAGTGAATTTTCATACTCGAATTGAGTTAGTCAAACCTGCAAACTATAGAAATAACTTCGGATTCAAATTTCTAAACCATATTTTGTGTTTGAGTTACAGTTTTCTTCGGAATTCACGCTGCAAATATTGAAAGAATACTCACATACTCTCAATTCTCTTAAAATTCCAGGTAAGTTACTGAAAAAAATGTATTATTTCAAAATGAAGTGGTTGTCATATGCTGATGATGTATATATATATATATATATATATATATATACCCACATTTTTTTTTCGAAATATTCGAATATTTTTCTTGGTGAAATAGTTATAACTTAAATCGACCGAAATGTCTTGGAAATTGAAATTTCCTCTTCTGTCTATAGTTGGTTCAGAAAGAACATTGAATTAATTTATTAAATAGCTTTTTGCGTGTTTAGAGCTGTTTTTCATATCATACAATAATGGATAGAGATCATTTTCCCTAAAAAAAATCGCGGAAAAGTCACGTCCATTGCAAGAATAGCCCAGTGAATTTTCATACTCGAATTGAGTTAGTCAAACCTGCAAACTATAGAAATAACTTCGGATTCAAATTTCTGAACCATATTTTGTGTTTGAGTTACAGTTTTCTTCGGAATTCACGCTGCAAATATTGGAAGAATACTCACATACTCTAAATTCTCTTAGAATTCCAGGTAAGATACTGAAAAAAATGTATTATTTCAAATTGAAGTGGTCGTCATATGCTGATGATATATATATATATATATATATATATATATATATATATATATATACCCACTTTTTTTTTTCGAAATATTCGAATATTTTTCTTGGTGAAATAGTTATAACTCAAATCGACCGAAATGTCTTGGAAATTGAAATTTCCTCTTCTGTCTATAGTTTGTTCAGAAAGAACTTTGAATTGAATTTATTAAATAGCTTTTCGCGTGTTTAGAGCTGTTTTTCATACAATAATGGATAGAGATCATTTTCAAAAAAAAAAATCGCGGAAAAGTCACGTTCATTGCAAGAATAGCCCAGTGAATTTTCATACTTGAATTGAGTTAGTCAAACCTGCAAACTATAGAAATAACTTCGGATTCAAATTTCTAAACCATATTTAGTGTTTGAGGGACAGTTTTCTTCTGAATTCACGCTGCCAATATTGAAAGAATACTCACATAACTCTCTCAATTCCCCTGAAATTCCAGGTGAGTTACTGAAAAAAATGTATTATTTCGAACTGCGTCATATGATGTGAGTTGTCTTAAGGTATGTGACGCCATGTATTCCGTATAAAACTGCTTATCACACAGGAGGTGTGTTGTTATTTGGTGTTGATAATGTGTATTATTGGTTGGTTTCCTTCAAACTATTCATGTATGGTAAATCCGTCATGAGCTCGTCGATCTAGGTATTAAGAAGACAAAGTGATTTCAATTTTTCGTTTTTAATGAAGACTTCCTACCACATATTACTGGCTTCATTTATCAAATAATTTCCATGTTTATTCGATTCTGTTTCTGTTGTTTTTGTATTCATGATTTTCACTTCTGGAAAAGTCAGTTCAGCTGTAGCTGAATCCGCATTTCCTCTCTGGAAACATCGCTGGAAAGGAATAAGTTAAACTCGACACGTTCCTTTATCTCGAGGAACAACATCAACTTTTATCGGATTTGGATAAGCCCGTCATAAATAGACATTTTAAAGTGGACTGCAAGTTTGAAGCTTTATCCGATTACTCACTTCATCCCTGTTTCTCGATGGTTGAACTTCAGTGAGAATGTGTCTAGGGAGAACTAATACGAAGAAGGGGAGCATTCGGGCTATATGGGATTTATTCAATGTAAAACTGTAATCTCTCGAAAATGGCGAGGGTGAATATGTTCAGAAATAGGAAATTGAGGTAGGATCTTTGTTTATGGTGAGTGTCTTGGAACGTGTCTTCAATCAACATGTTCGCTAGGTTGAAGTTATCCATCTGTAATAAATTTTATCTACACCCGTACTCTAATAATACACTTATATGCCCACAACCTGTTTTATAATGAAATCCATTACGATACAGATTTTTCATTACGATACAGATTTTCAACCAATAGAAACCCATTATTTTTCAATCAAGCATGATGTGCATGCTCTGCATTTGACATTTGTCGAGTCAAAATCGGTATAGGTATTGAACTTTTGAAGAATATAGTCAAACTTCGATAATCAAAATGTCTGATACCAGCGATATGGGGGATTCACCTTCGACACCTTCACCGACAGAAATACAGTTAGAATGATTAAATTTTTCATTTGACAAATGTATGATTTATCACTTATTTTTTCATCAATTTTGCAGGCTCTCCGTGGCCGAGCCGTCTGTGGCGATGACATTGCTTGTTCTAGCTGGAGGAGACGTTGGTTCGAATCCGGTCTCGAGTAATCTTTTTTTTTCTTTGATTTTCGATCTTCTTTTTATATCTCATCGTTTTATTTCTCGAAGTAATACTATTAATTACAATTCTGTGAAAATTTTCAAAGAAACTCGTTGAATTAGTATTATTGTGTGCAATATAAATATAATATTTGTAGTTCTTTACTATTTATCGGGTGTAGATAAAATAGCGTATGCAACTCCCATGTAATGGTTATTAATACACTCGCCTAAACCATACGAAACTCACCTTCGGCTCGTTTCGTATCCCGGTTTATGCTCATGTATGTTATATCGTGAGTTAGACGTCTCACAGGTATCATATTACCAGAGATAACCGCTTCCCAGAGTTCGAGTCAGCAGAGTCAGCAGAACCTTGAAGATACTTTGTTTCACACGTCTGTTGCTGACAAAGCCGACAAATAGCTTATAAATAGGACCCTGCGAGGTCAGATTATTATTCTGTCTGTTAATTTCATTCAGTAGAGTCACTCGATATATAAAAGTAGATATATTCGTTTCAACCAAGTAACTGTTCTTGTACTTATATTATTTCCAAATAAAAGTGTTTTTTAAAAAGTGTTTTTGAAAAGAAGAAATATAACAATTGGCGCAGTCGTGGTAGGATCTGACAACGTTGCTAGAACACGGACAACCCTCACTAGCGGCGGCGGATTCCAATCCCTCAACAGAAAAAGAACCAGAAACCCAGAGGAGTCATCACTCGAAGAAGCAGCGGAAGGAACACCTGGTGAAGCCCCTGGCTGAACAACTTCGAGAACAAGACGAATCACATCGGAATGAAAATCCTAGTATTGTAAGTCGATATTGAATCATCTGAATATAAAACATATCCTTCCAATCAATCAATAATCATACAGCGTGATTATTTATTAGCTAAAAACAATATTCGATAATTGTACGATCAATTATCAAAAAGTGTGTGAAATTACTGTTCGATTATCCATTGTTTGTACTGTTTGATAAAGTCCATACAAAATGGAGAACAATAATAATGAAAACAATGCACCTGAAGCGATTGAACCTTATAAATTATCAGAAATATTTTCGATAGTGCCTGAATTTGAAGGTGATCAAATATTTCTGAACACATTTTTAAATGCGTGCGATTGTGCATACAATATGTCAATACAAGATCAAAGAGCTCTATTAGTGATTCACATTAAAAACAAGCTTAGAGGTAGGGCAGCGCAACTGATAAGTTCTAGAAACCCTTCAACTTATCCCGAAATAAAACATTTACTAAATTTATATTTTGGAGACTCTCGTGACTTGACATCATTAATTCATGATCTTCAGCGCATAAAACAACTTCCAAACGAATCGCCTATAATATTTTTCAACCGCCTTCAAGTACATAACGCGAAAATGCATGCTTGCATACAGAAGTCTCTTCTTACTGCAGAACAGATACACGCACAATCTTCATTAATAGAAACTATGGCATTAAATTCACTTCTAACAGGACTTGAACCACGTATCGGTCAAGTTATCCGTGCCTCTAATCCAGCGGATTTGCTTGAAGCACATATTAGAATCAGAAGGGAAATGCAGCTTTCCTATTTCGAAAACCAGAAAAATGAAAAAATTAATCAACCTCGTCCTCAACAAACAATGAGAAGAAATCAGCCCATTAACCAAAAAACTTGTCATACGTGTGGTCGCATTGGTCATTTGTCAAATGAATGCAGAATGAGACAACTGAGACCTCAATTCACTTCTCAGAGTTTCAATCAAAATTTTCCGAGACAAATGAGTAATCAACCAAACCAAAATATTTCAAGACCAACAAACTCTCAGTCAAATCCCCAAAATAATAGACCGCAACCTAACCAAAACCAAGTTCGAAACCAATTTACAAACAACCAAAATCAATACCGACCACCTGTAATCCAAAGGAACCCCAATTTCCCAATAAACTTCAACCAACAACAAAGAGCACATTTTATGACGTACGAAACCCAAGATTGTCATACGACTGATAATCAGGATTACTATACTGATTATTATTATAATCAAACAGACTATAACTATCCATCCGAGTACGATTATGATCACTATACGACTAATGATCAAAACACTCAATCAGACCAAACACAATTCCCCGAAGATCCTCAACATATCAGGATTTTCTTTCAGTTCCAAACACCAATCACCCACCGAACAATCAATCGATAGACCCCACATTAGAGATTCAATCCCAAATCCAGTCTTTGAACATCCAAGACTACAATCCGAATCTCAACTTCCCAGAACAAACCTTCATGTGAGCTCTCTGCTCTCCGTCAACTCGAAAAATTTATATCACATTAAAGACTCTTCAAACACTTATAAAATTTTAATTGACACAGGCGCAGGTATATCAATTTTCAAACCAGAAACTTGCAAAAAGTATCCGCATAGGTTTCCTGAAAATGTCACAATACAGGGCATCACTGATCAAAAAATCATTGTGAATGAATCCACTCTGATAAATTTCAAACAAAATGATCCCCACAAAGTTTACATCTATAACTTGGACATTGACTTTGATGGCTTGCTTGGATCAGATTTCTTAGAACATTACAACTGCATTATTGATCTGAAAAACAAACAACTAATAACCAACTTCAAGACAGTCCCCCTATTCAAAGTCACAGAAGACGTTTCAGAACCCACTAACTCTGAAGTATATAACCAGATAGAAATAGAACCGCGCATGGAAAGAGTTTTCAAATTGAAATGCGATCTCAGTAACACCGACGCTATACTGTTAGCGAAAGAGAAGGAAAAAGTAAGAATCCCCAACGCGATAGTAAAAATTGACAAAAATGGTATGTTCTACACTTCCATCGTGAACACCAACGCCATTCCAAAAAAAATTGATTTTTCTGACATAGAACTAGAACCTCTTCTGAAAAACGAAACAATTTTAAATTTTAACGCGACGTGTAACCCGAATAACCCGCCTATTGATCGAACCGAAGAAATAAAAAATCAGCTGAGAATTGATCATTTGAATGATGAAGAACACGAAATGATTACCAATCTATGTCTCCAATTTAAGGACATTTTCTACCTAGAAGGTGACAACCTTACATTTACTAACGAAATTAAGCATAGCATTGAAACAAAAGATGCACGACCCGCCTTTACCAAATCCTACCGGTACCCACAGGTACATAAAGAGGAAGTAAAGACACAAATCTCTAAAATGCTTGACCAAGGCATTATTCAACCATCGACCTCTCCCTGGTCATCACCTGTTTGGGTGGTACCCAAAAAATTAGACGCTTCTGGAAAGCAGAAGTGGAGAGTCGTGATCGACTATAGGAAATTAAACGAACTAACGGTAGACGATAAATACCCACTACCAAATATATCAGACCTTCTTGATCAGCTTGGCAAATGTCAATATTTCACCACGCTTGATCTTGCATCAGGATTTCACCAGATTGAAATCGAACCTAAGGACATTCCTAAAACAGCTTTTTCCGTCGACAATGGTCATTACGAATTTGTTCGAATGCCATTTGGATTGAAAAACGCCCCATCCACGTTCCAACGAGTCATGGATAATATCCTTCTCGGTATACAAAACGAAAGATGTCTAGTATACATGGACGATATTATCGTTTATTCTCCAACCATCCATGAGCACATAGCAAGGCTGACCGAAGTATTCAAAAGACTTCGAAAAGCTAACCTAAAAATTCAACCGGATAAGTGCGAATTCTTGAGAAAAGAAGTCGCTCATCTAGGACATGTCATCACACAAGAAGGAGTCAAACCAAACCCCGCAAAAATCGAATGCATAAAGAATTTTCCAGAACCAAAAAGAAATCAAATCCTTTTTAGGTTTAGCCGGTTATTATCGACGATTTATTCATAATTTTGCAAAAACGTCTAAACCATTAACAAGGTTATTGCAAAAGGACGTTACTTTCAATTTTGACACCGAATGTAGGCAATCTTTTGATCAACTCAAGAACGCTTTAATATCGAGCCCGATTCTTATATATCCTAACTTCGAAGAACCATTTTTGCTCACCACTGATGCCAGTGCGTTCGCAATTGGTGCTATTTTGTCACAAGGTCCCATCGGAAAAGATCTCCCGATAGCATACGCATCTAGAACCCTCTGTAATGCCGAATCGAAGTATTCTACAATTGAGAGAGAACTTCTTGCCATTGTTTGGGCTGTGAAACACTTCCGCCCCTATTTATTCGGACGTAGATTTAAACTAATCACAGACCACAGGCCTCTCACCTGGCTCTTTTCAATTAAAGACCCCGGAAGTAGACTGGCACGCTGGCGACTCAAACTAGAAGAGTACGATTACCAAATTGAATATAAACCCGGTAAAATAAATAAAAATGCCGATGCTCTTTCCCGGATTAAAATAAATCACTTCAAAGAATGCGCAGCATTTCAAAATAAAATTTCCATACTAGCATCCAACCAAGACGAAAATGAGGAAAACGAAAATACACTAGACTCAAATCCAGACGACAACCATAACGATAATCCTGAAGAAGAAATATCTGTCGAAACCATCGCAGACGAATTCAACAGACTAGCGGATTTATACAAGACGAAATCAATCATCGATTACTCTAAAATAGAATTCGACAATTCCCAACTTCTCGATAAACACCATAAGAATATAATAACATTCTTTTGGCAAAATAAATTAGAACAAATGCATTATACAATTATTGAAGATATTTTCGAAGAACATTCCGAATTTTCCAGTAATAAAATCAATATTTTATCCAGTAAATCTGTCAAAGATAGAAAATACTTTATCGTACCTCTTCCCTTCGACCCTGACGCAGTAGTAGAACACCTGTTCTATATTATATACAAATATCAGAATTTGTTTGATCTGACGAAAACCTATTCAATTGAAAATAATCTAGAATTACCAATATTAGAAATATTTTCATTTGTATTCGCCGACAAAGACATTAAACTTAAAGTCTGTCAAAATATCACTCAAACCCCTGACCCCGATCAGATCCCTTTGATTCTCGACCATAATCATCGAGGAAAGACCAACTTACATCGTGGCATAAATGAAACGGTCAGACGAATCAGACAAAAATACAATTGGCAAGGTCTTGCGAAAGATGTAGAAAATTTCGTGAAAAGTTGTGAAATTTGTCAAAAAGTTAAAGTTTGTCGAAAAAACCTTAGTTTACCTCTTGTAATTACAGAAACACCCAAAACCTGTTTCGAACGAATTAATGTAGACATTTTCGAAATTCCCACTAAATATTACGCATTAACAATAAGGGACGAATTAACGAAATTCACCCAGGCATACGCGATAGAAGATAAATCCTCCAGATCAGTAGTAAATACTCTTTTACTCTATTTTCAACATTATGGCACACCACTTAGAATACATTGCGACTATGGTAGAGAATTCACAAGTCAATTAATGAAAGACCTATGTACGCTCTATGATATTAAACTCAGTTATTCCAGCGTTAATCATCCCCAATCCAACGGATCCATCGAACGATTTCATGCAACTTTTGCTGAAATGATTCGAGCGCATCAGGCTGAAAACCCCGAAGAACATCCTTTAACTGTTTTACCGTACGCAGTTATTTGCTACAATCATACACGGAATAAAACAACTGGTTTCACACCATACGAACTAGTATTTGGACATACGGCTAGCAGATCCCCCGAAATTACATATAACCAAAAAGAATTAATATCAAAATATGTCAGAGATCTCAACAATCGAATGTCATATTTTTATAAATTAGCAAGAGCAAAAACAGATAAACAAAAAGAAAAAGCCAAAATCAGATTTGACAGGAACGTTTCCGAAAATATCCCCGAATATAAAGTTGGAGATAAAGTATACGTCAAAGAATCCCAAATAAGTAATAAACTCGAAAATAAGTTTAATGGCCCCTTTGAAATAATTGAAATATACCCAAATTCTGCAATGTTAGTAAACTGGAAAACTCGAAATAAAACTAAAGTCAATTTCGATCGTTTGAAACCATATCATGAAAATTAACTTCTTTCAGGATAGTCCTGCTGTCACCAACAATCAACACTCAGTACATAATAGAACCAATCAATAATTCAATTGGAGTCTTCTTCAACGAGGAAGGAACCCTCAAAATATCAAACGAAAAGTGGACGCTTCTAGTCTACAAAGACCTGACATCCATCAAAGATGCACTAGATAATAATGATAGAATTTTGGAAAACTTGATCTATTTTCTAGACAAAAATGATCCTCGAATTTTCGCCTTCAAAGCCCAAGTAAAAACTCATATCAGCCTCCTTAGTCAAATATCAGACTCACTCCAAATAAAATATAGAGAAATCTTCGCAGACACTGAACATTTCGATAAACGAACAAAACGCGGACTAATAAACGGCATAGGTACATTTTGGAAATCAATAACAGGAAATCTCGATGCATCTGACGGTGAATACTTTTCAGATTGTATCAATAAAATTAATCGAGACGAACATCAATTAGAAAACCTTTTGAAGAATCAAATATCGGTTACAACATCCGTGATCAAAAACTTCAATTCAACCATCCAGAAGCTACAAATCGATGAAGAAACATTCAACCAAGATATCACGAAAATAGAAAAATCATTGGTAGAAATTTCAGATACGATGTCATTCTACGAAGCACAAATAAAAACTTTAGAAATTTGCGAATCACTCATGGAAAGCTATTTGTTCCTTGAAACTTTCATTGAAGATATTATCAATTCAATCACCTTTGCACGATTGAAAATAATACATAGTTCAATCATAACGTCAAGAAATCTACTTCACTCACTTCAGGAAGTATCGCAAACTCTAAATAAAAACAATTTGCCATTATCAGCGAACCTTAACAATATCGCTCAGTATTTGGACATTATTGAATTGCAAGCATATCAGACAGATCATCAAGTAGTATTCGTTTTGAGAATTCCACTTGTGGAACCTGAAACATATACTTTATATCATCTGTATCCGATACCAATACCAGATGTTCGAACAGGACTTCATCACATTTTATTAACATTTCAAAAATTCGTTGCACGAGATGATGATTCAATGTTGTACATCTCCCTTCAAAACCTTGATAATTGTAAACCAATCAGACACGATGTGAAAATCTGTTCCGGAATACTTCCGTATCCTATAGACAGTAACGCGATTTGCGAAGCCCAACTTCTCAAACAAAAAATGACTATACCCAAATCCTGCCAATCAACAGTGATTTACGCGAAAGACTATAACGTTCAAGTGATTTCACAAAATACCTGGTTGATTTCGATTTCGAACTCTTTACCTGTTACAATAAAGTGTTCTAATCGCGAAGTAACTACCAAAATCATCGAAACGAACTCAGTTCTAAAACTCCAACCCGAGTGCAACGCGTTCATCGGAAACACAAGAGTCCATTCACAATATCTCGTCGAGAGATATCCAAATATAACGCATAGCAACTACGCCATTCAAATTCCGTACCAATGTTGTGATCATCTACCGGAGAAATCAAAACTCCCGGAACTCAAGCCTATCAAATTAAGCAAAATAAATACCGAGGATCTCAACATCGCCGAACATAAGCTCAACCAGTACTCAGAAGAATTGGATAAACTCATAAACGAGCCTTTCGTGAACAAACACATATCGTGGTTCACGTATGTCACGATTACATGCATCATCCTACTAGTGATCCTGTATGTTTTCTGCAAATGCCGTCGCAGAAGCTCTATCGCAATTGGCATCGCTTCATCCACCGACGATCCACCACCGAGACCGCCGAGAACGAGAATTTCAGCAAGAACCCTCGCTAGATTCATCCCTAGAAGAAGACCTACCGTCCGTCTAGAAGACCCCATCGAAGAAGATCTATTTGTTAATTTTTTCAACCAAATAATCTGAGCTCTCTGTAGGCGAGCGGTCTGAAGCGCTGACGCTAGCTGGTCTAGTTGAAATAGATATGGCTTCGATTCCTGCCTCGAGTAATTTCTTTTTCTTTCAATTTGTGATTATCTCTTCATTTCTAATCATTTTATTTTTTCGAAGTAATACCATTAAGTACAATTTTGTAGAATTTTTCGAAGAAATGCGTTTAATTAGTATTATTGTGGGCAATACAAATATGAATATAATATTTGTAGTTCTTCACTGTTTATCGGGTGTAGATAAAATAGCGTATGCAACTCTCATGTAATGGTTATTACATGATCGTTGCATAATATACTAATATCTACACCCGTACTATAATAATACATTTATATGTCTATAATTCATTTCATAGTGAGATCCATTGTGATACAGATTTTTCATGACGATTAGTTTCCCAATCAATAGAAAACCATTATTTTACAATCAATTGACGTTTGTCACAATCAGTAGGTATTGAATTTTCATAGAATATAGCTAAACTTAGAACAATATAAAAATTTATGGACTCCTCCACATATCGAGAAAGCATAAAGTGAATATTTTACCCCCAATCTAAGGAAGTGTACTGAAAATTGTATCAACTTCATTTTCGCCTTCGCTACAAGCTACTGAGTTTTAGTAGCTTGTGGCGAAGGCGCTCGAATCTAACTGGACCACACAATAAGACGCGGGTTCGAGACTGGTCTGGGGCATCCACTTTTTTTTATTCTCCATTTTTTTCTTTTCTTCATTTTTATTTTTTTCTTATCACAATTTTGTGATTATTTGTAAAGAAATACGATTAATTACTATTATTTTGTTCAATACTTATTTAAATATAATATTTATAGTTCTCCATTATTTATCAGGTGTAGAAAAAATATTATAGCTAATTGCCTATGAAAAAATCCAGGAAAATATGACTAAATTCGGAGAGGGTGTTGATATTGTCAAAATTGAGTTAAAAAATGGTTCTTGTACGGCTGTGAAAAAAATAGACATTTCAAAATCTCTATTGATGCGTAAATGTATACTTTTTTCACTGCCAAAATAATTTACGAAATGAACAAAAAATGTTACTTCATCAAGGGTATATTGTCAACTCAAAGACTTACAAATTGATTGTTCATCATAAAACAATTTCTATTATTGGAATAATAACTGATAGTGAGGTGAAGTAGATCTTCGTACCAGGTATATTTACAATCAATGTAGATCCAGCATCTTCAATGGCATCCATAGTCATATGTAATAATTCTTCAGGGCGACAAGCACCGCTGATACCCAAAATAGAACAACCTACAAATAAAAAAATATTTGAATTACTACTCATTTTGAAGAATGTTGATTACATCTGAATCTTATGAAGTAAATTTGTATCATTATCAGCATCCTGAATGAATGTATTTATATCATCCTTTGATAAAACTTAAGATTTTTTTCCTCGGTATCCGACGCTTTTGTTTTTAATGAGCGGGACCAATCTTGTCTTGGAAACTTCCTCATGTGAATATCTCCCTTAGCATTCAACACTTTCACTTTTCAACATTGAATAAACACTCCATTACGGGGGAGGTTTTGAAATTTCGAATTTTTCCCCAAAATAGCATATGAGCACATTTTCATGAGCCTTCTTTACATGTTTTTTGTTGCGCCATTCACGAAATTGGTCACATGTTTTCTCATATACTAACTTGGATTGACCGGTGACATATAAGAAAATATTCCATTTGCTTTCTCACATACATCTGATGGGCTATCACTATCATAATCATAATCCATTTTCTTAAAATTAACTTAGAAATTGAAGCAACTACGAGCCAACACAGTCAGACAGTCAAACACGTGGCGTGTCAAAAAACCGTTTTCATAGATGCATTCAGTGTTGCGATATTGTTTCAGACAAACCTGTACAATCATCTTATTTTTTCAGCACATAGTCCAGAATTCGCAACGACATAACCACTTGGCACACAGGACGTGCACATGACTGTCATCTCAACTGCGAGAGTGACGATACCTGGCGAATTTTTTGAGTTATTACTACGGTCTACGTCATCAATTCTTGATCAAGTAGGCCAGATCGGTCGTCTGATTTGCTGACAATCTTTTATATGGGGTGAAAACACCAATATATAGCCACCTTAGTAACGACAAAGAAAGACCATAGTCTAAGAGCTACTGAAGTGTTTTATGCACCTTGAAATTTTGCTATAATGCATCTCTTGGGTAGATGTAAAGGTGAGTATGTGTTGGCTAGACCTACCTTGGGACACCAGGTACTGCGCATAGAAGAAAGAAGAAAGTAGCTTAATCGGCGATAAATCGCCCAGTCTGGCAATCCTGCCAGGGTTATCAGTGAGTGATGAGCAGGTAGAAAGTCAGTCCTCGCGTTTCGATTGGTCGGCTGTGATATCGAAGAACGCACAGAGTTGTATTAGGCTGTCACAGTCGACTAGTCGACTACTTCTGAATAGTATTAATACATATTCTTTGGACTTTGCACGGAAAAAACGATGAATACCCAAGAACCAAGAATATTCAGGAAAGCGTTTTTTAATTGAAATTCGGGTTATCAGCTATTCACTCATTATCTTCAGCTAGTGAGAAAAACAGTCCCTCTTGATATGTTTTCTTATAATCAGGTTTATAGCTAGCCATCAGAACTTACCTTTCAGAATTCGAAATGCAAAATCTTTCATCGTTTTTGCCGAGTATATGAATTTTCAAATTCACGTTTCCTATGTGACTGTTATCGATATTCCCGTTCATTCAGGTACCAGAAGATGCAGCTTATTGACAGGAAAAATATTATGTCTACAAATAAATTTGGTAAAAATGGACTGTTTTCATTCTTCCCATGTGCTCTTCAATTGCTAATAATAATAATAGTCCTCCTCGAAATAGAATAAAGAAAAGGCATTTGATGCCTTCTATAGAAACACCTCTTTTCAGTAGTTCCAAGTCCTGCCCTGACCCACTAGAAGTGTATACCTTTTGTTATTATTTTTAATTATTGAATTGAAGACGGTGTTTGAATGTCTTAGTCATTATCCGTTGGGAAATTAGCTCAATTTCACTTAGAAGATTGTTGGCTTCTGAATAAAACATGACAACTTTGGATTATTTTTTTATGTTAACCCCCTTGAAAGTGTCTGCCTCATTCATTATCCATTGTAAAATTAGCTCAATTTCACATTAATGATTGTTGGCTTCTGAATAAAACACTTCATTTAGTAAAGAAAAAATAACAACTTTGGAAAAAAAAAATTTCATGTTAACCCCCTTGAAAGTGTCTGCCTCATTCATTATCCATTGTAAAATTAGCTCAATTTCACATTAATGATTGTTGGCTTCTGAATAAAACACTTCATTTAGTAAAGAAAAAATAACAACTTTGGAAAAAAAAAATTTCATGTTAACCCCCTTGAAAGTGTCTGCCTCATTCATTATCCATTGTAAAATTAGCTCAATTTCACATTAAAGATTGTTGGCTTCTGAATAAAACACTTCATTTGGGCCATATTTTTTTGCACCTTTCCTCTATGCGCAGTACCTGGTGTCCCAAGATTGGTCTAGCCAACACACACTCACCTTCACAACTACCCAAGAGATGGATTATAACAAAATTTCAAGGTGCATAAAACACTTCATGAAACGTGCATCAGCAGCTCTCCGACTACCACTGGATGCTGGGAAATTCTGCCATAATTTATCGGGTCAAAAACCACGTCAACATGTATTGGAAGTATTCATTTTAAATATATTTCAGACGATGTGGATTTACATTCATTGATGTAACATTGAAAAAACGCTCATTTTACGCACTAACTATTTTTTCATCATTCACTTGACATTTTTTGTTGTCAGCCGGTTCAATTCCATTTTTCAATAAATGAAATTGATTTGTTCGTTCAGCACTCTTTCGTCTTGTAAAAAATGGAACATGCCAGAACCAGAAACCAATAATGAATGAATTCATGAATTTTCAGCAGAATTTACTTCAAACGAGAACACAAGGGATAGTACTAACAACCACTATCTAACTCATCTACAGTTGAAATATATTGCCATCACACAGTTCATTACGATGTTTAATTTGTTTTACTCCGACTAAGCTGATGGCTATGGTTGGGGTTTTAATTAACAATTGTTTCAAGCGCGATGCTGTTAATTGCAATCGAATATCTCTGCCCAAAGTTCACTGAGTTTTATTTCGCTATTGCAAACTGCGTCAAAAAACACGGTACGTATTACAGCAGAAATACATTCCGTAGAATATTATCCAGGATAATAACCAGGGAACAATGAGAGTAATATCAGTATGTTACATTTATATTTCGGAAATAGTAGGTGAAGATATCGACCCAATATTCTATACGTAATCTAGTTTCTAAATAGTAGATAGTGACTTATAGCCCAGTATACCATAGCCATACAGTAGGGACACTTGAATGACAATCCTTTCTTCTCGAGGGTCAAATTTCTGTGACCTTCATTCTGTGCTCGGGGTGTGTAATGTCATTGTGTGGCGGTAAATTTGAATGTACTGGACACCAAGTATCGAATCAATATGTTATTTCACATAAAATTAATATTTTGTCTAGGATAACGTTTGAAATAAATGTGAAATTGTCTGTTCCTTTTTTCTCCAGTCCATGTTCGTTTGGAAACGTATATTCGAAAACCAGAAAAAAAAAAGTTTTAAGAGGATGTTTCATTCGCAGCAGCTTAAAATAGGTAAAATAGATATATTGAGATATTTACAATGTAATGAAGACTATAAATGACTTCGAATGGTAATGTTTCTGTTCTTCGATTTATTAGTTTTGCTTTTTCAAATTCATATTTGAAAATTTTAATGTGTCGAAAATTCTAGAACATTTCTTTCTCAGAGTCAAATTCAGACAAGCGATAGTTGTTATTGAGAGCTTCGGGAGATTTTTCAAGTAAATCCCCTCGGTAACACGCCTTCAACCATGCTTCACACCTGAAAGAGTAATTTAATATTAAGGTGCATTTTTATCAAGCCAATATATCGACGCAAATTAGCTTCCATTCAAAGTTCTGCAATTTGTAAAAAATATATGAAAAATTCAAAGAGCTACTATTCTACAGAATACTGACGGGCTATTACGTTCTGACATCCTTCGGAAACCTCAAGAGAGATCATAATTTGGCTCTAGCCTTCGACAAACATCCGCCATAAGCACACACTTATCCACCTTGGTAGTTAGCCATAATGATTCAAAATACAATATTTTATGCACACATTGCCGCTCATCAATCAAGTTGATCGATAACACCTCTATATGTCAAACTGCTGAAGTTGGTGTTCTGTGGCAAGTGCCTCTACTGTATAGTTATGGTATACTGGGCTTATAGGTTGTACGGTTCCTAATTGATATGAAGCAGGCCAAGAAATAGAACATAAATTAGCTGGGTACTGGGGTTTGAAATCAAGTTTTACTTTGCCAGTTTCTTACAACCTGTCCTTTCTTTCAAATACCCTGAGAACCTGAAAATGTACGTTGTACAGTATTTGTCAGCAGCTTCGGAAGGATGTGTAACAAGACCCACCTTACTAGTTAATTTTATACATCCATCCATTCCATTATCCCAATTTTTTGTTGACCCTTTCAGAAAATGAAAAGAGGAAGTACATTTGAGAGAGCCACTGTATACAGTTTATAATAATAATTCGTGCTATAACTCGTTTTTTTGAAAAAAACAAATGAATTAAAATCAATTTTACTAAGCAAATATTATTCATTAGGTATGTCTCTTCGCTTTAAACATTGTTTTTTCTTGACCTTCCAAATCTTCAGTAAATTGTTTTTAAAAATGTTTGTAGTCAAAATTGTAAATTATTTTTCTCAACTTTTTTATTTGACCTTCGAACAATTCAGTCCATTAGTTCTTATGAGGATCCATTGACCTGTCCTGGATTCCGAAGTATAAATCTCACAGCGCTCGACTAAAGTATCCGGTTGAAGACTTATTGTTGAGTAACTAGCAACTGACCTGTAATAGCTGACTGGAAAACGAAGTCATTATACTCTTTGGCCCCAGTAACCCAACAAAGCTGAATATGTTGTGCGGATTCACATAAAAACCATCAGCTACTCTCCTGGCTCATACCATACCGGATATCGAATGATACCTACCTTCCACACATTTTTGCAAGACTCGTCAAAGAAAATACAGTTACCTATGCTTCCTGCGATCGAGCGAAAGTGACAGCTAGAAACAAACTGGGGTGACCACCTTCATACCGGAGTGAGAAAGGGATCTTCTTTGGATATTCTTCCACAGATGTCTGTCGGATTTCATTCAATGTCTGGCGTGGTACTAGCCAGAGAACTATTCATATATCGGGGAAACGTCTCGACCATTGTAAGTGCGAAAAAGTGAACACAAGATGTACATCAGGAACAGACAGATAGGTTGTTCTTAATCATCAGGACACATTCTTACTGCCGATGGAGATCACACAGTAGAATGGAACGACACTAAAATTATGACGAAAGAGAGGTATGGCAGGAAATGAAAATTGAAGGAATCCGCTTTCATGATGCTGTCTGGTGAAGAATGCATATCTATGAGTTCGCTTGAAATGGATCGCGGATGGCTGCCCCTCCTGAAGGACCAAATGTTATGTCAGATATGAAATATTTGACAAATGTCAATAACCAAGATTGCCAAGATATATATATATATATATATATATATATATATATATATATAGATTACAAACCCAGAAAACTACGGAACAAATATTGATCTACCACAAAAAATTGACGTTCGAACAGAAACCAGAAAACTAGTTGATATAGATGAATTTATTGAACTCACTGGGGAGAAAGTGTATTTCGATTTTTTTTTATTTATTATTTCTCTCATTTCGTGTAATCTTGAGAGAATGTCACGACTTACGACGACATTTCAGTACGTTCGTCCCAATATCGAATTCAACTCTGTGATCGTGGGGGTGGACTGAAAAAATATATTCACAATGGAACATGTAAATTTATTCATATCAATTCATTTCGATCTCTATACGCGAACAATAATATAAAATATTCTTGCAAATGTATTCAAATATTTGATCAATCGTAAGGAAATGATAACATCGGTTTCGCAATTTAGATTGATCGGTGGAATGGAAGGATATGGAAATGGAAAATGAGAGTGGAGAAACTCATGACTGAATAGTAATTGTGGTTTGAACAAGGACAGTTATTCTAAGAAAATTTCCCACAGGTTGATTTTTATTTACATATCTTAATATCAGATAGTAATTCAAAAACAGTATAAACTTCAACTGTATCTGAAAAAAATAACTTCTTCAATATTTCCCGAAATATTTGTTGTTGGAATTTATTCACGGTATTAATCCAGAATCCAATATGCAATTCTTGGATGGGGAGGGGCTGCTAAATCGCACTTCAAGATTCTTGAAACCATACAAAAACGGTTTCTATAAATTATGTACAGAAAAGAAAATACATATTCAAGTGATTTATTGTACAGAGAAGCCAAAATCCTAGATTCAAAACAACTTTTTTCGTCAGCATAATAATACACCAATACAAAAATAAAAATACATTACACAATATGGATCATTCATACTCCACCAGACAAATACAGAAAAAACTTGTGAAAACGAAACTAACAAACACAAAAATTGGACGTTGTTTCACATATCTTCAACTAAAAGTATTCAACTTCGTGCCAGAAGAAATGAAATCAATTATTAAAACCACGAACTCAATAAGCTTGTTGAAAAAAAAATAAACTTTATATACTTTATATACTCCGCACCCCCCACCCCCCCATTCCATAATAAATGCTCTCTTGGAATGAGAAACCCCCACTCTACTATAATTTCCTTTTGTATTATCTTACATCAATGGGTGAACGTATTTTCATTGCTACCTTGTTATTTTTTGTAATTGTAATAATTTTCATATACTAACCTAATTATAGGAACACGAGAAAATACCCACGTGCAACACCGTGTATTTGTGGATACACTCATGTTCATTCTCTAACCACTAAGCTATTTACTTATATAATATTCATCTATTGTCTTTTCATAACTATAAATAGTTTATTTGATATATTGTTACATCTTTCCCTACATGTATTAAGTTCATGAAGAACATACAAGAAAATGCCCACGTACAACCCTGTGTTTTGTGGCAAACCCTTGTTTATTTTTCTAATTGAAACATGTATTACCTTCCAATTTTTCAAAAAAGTCTGTACATTTTGTGGAAAATAAACGTTATTATTATTATTATTCAGAAAGAACGGATATTCATGTAGAATTTCATAATGGTTGAACTCTGACTTCAGATTGGTGCAATATAGATATATAATTAATGGAGAAAATGATGTTGAACTCATAATATATTAACTGATATTGAAAGTTCGATATTTCAATATGAGTATTGGTTCAATTCTGATAATAAATCTGAGGAATTACTATGTCAGGATATGTTGAATAATGTCAGTTTAACAATATACTTTATTGTCGATACTATAGTTTTTGGTAGTGTAGAGGTAGAGAGTTAAGCACCTCCTTCTATCAAGTGGGAGGCCGGGGTATAATTCCTCATCGGGCTATTGCGCTAGGATTCAAACATAAAAAGGTAAGGCCCCGTTAATTTATTGCTCGCACAAATTTCGACTCCTGAGGGTTGACGTTCGTCATCTGTTGAAAAAAAAATCATTTTTGAAAAACATATTATATACAATATTGTTTCAATATAGCCATAACGATATACCTACAGTGCATTTCTATAATGTCACTCTCTTTTATTTTTTAAAGGCGTCAACTCAAAAACTTCAAACTTGGCTTGATGAAATTTTTTTATGGGGCTATTTGAAGCAGAAGGAGTACGAAACTGAACCTGCTTCAATATCGAATGTACAGCAGAGAATAATGAATATTTGTAGAAATATTGACGTTGCAGTGTTCGGAAATGTTCGATATGATATATCGGAAAGGCTGTTCTTATCTCAACACGTTTGATACAGCCATTTGGACCATCTTCTGAACTGAACTCAGCTTATTTTCTTCAATTACGAAGTCAAACGTCGATGTGTGTAGGCAATTATTAAATGTTCCGCCATTTTGTAGTAGGTGAAGATATCGACTTCATATTCTAGGGTTGTAAAGTATTCGTCAGGAGCTTCAAAATGATGTATCACCCCCCTTACCGTTTATTTTTTTTTTCCACATGGCGCCCAGAAAATTTTATGTGACAATTTTATTCCAAAATATAGTATTCATGCATCAATTTCAATATCCCAATTTTATTTATTTGAGTTGACCCGTTCAAAAAATAAAAGGGGGGGATATTGAAGGAATAGATTGTATACTTTCATTGTTTTGAAATTTCGAACCGACAATAATCATATATCTACACTTGGGTAGTTCTTGATTCACACTGCTTGATGATCCTCCATTATAAAAATATGAACAATACAGTATTCTTTTCGCAAAAAATAACCTTTGCTGCTTGAACGATCAATAACTTCGTTCCAACTAGCAACTTTTCTGCTCGATTGCTATTTACTAAACAGAATCCAGTGGCTTTGACGTATGTTTTGATGCCAAATTCCACAAATGTTAATATCCAATCCATTTCCTTAACTTCAATGGGACAGTTTGGAGAGTCAATTATTAGTTTGATCATATTAGTGTTTGATGTCCACTTATCCTTGTGGAAGTTGACCAATTGAGATTTGTTATTGAGTCAAACGAGTAAATCAAATCCATTTGATTCCTCAGAGCAGTGGTTACCAAAGTTGTCTGGACTACGACCCATCTAACAGAAGTTACAAAACTCGGGATCCACCTCTAGGTAATTCAACCGTTACCAATATGAACGAAAGGATTTGTCAAATATAAAACATTGTGCAAATACAATTTTTAATACTCAATTGAATAACTACATCGAAATGTTATTTGATTGTAAGGGATGAAATAGTTTCCTATGTTTCCCCATTAATTTTGACATCAACTTCAACTAGAAAAACTTTAAATCGCATTGAGATTGATATGTCCAATTTATTTCGATACTCGGAGGGCCCACTAAAAATTCGCTAGCCACCCACCAGTGGGTCGCGACCCATAGATTGGGAAACCCTGCCCCAGAACATGATTTATAATACAAGACATTTTGGAAGATTATGCGAAATAGATGGCAGAAGGAATTTTTGAATTTGAATTTTCTGAATTAACTCTTATTTTTCCAATTTTCAAACATCATTTATTCTTGTATTGAAAAACATTTTGAGAACTTTCCTACTATATATTTCCGATATTACAAGTATCTTCCACAGTTAGAACATGCTTCCAAAGTACTTATGAATATCATTTCTTTCAATTCAAAATATTTCACCATTCCATGTTGTGCACCAGTAATTCAAATGAATTGTGTGTACAACGTATAATATTACATCACTGAAATGAAATTGCCTTCGATAATGAAACAATCAGATTCTGAATTGTCCTCAACAGCGTTAGCAGATGTAGCTGATGTGAATCGAATCAACTGTATTCAATATCAAATTATTCATGGTGGAAATCTCCCACTTGATACGGTATTATCCAATATTATGTAATTTCGAATCCTTGGCATGAATGATATCGATTGCAATCAGATCGCAGTCTATATATCCGTTGTCGAAATGTTCTCGACGCATCAATGAGATGGATGATTATGAAATCGATATTGTTGAATTGAACATGGGATTTCATTAATCCCCATAGCTCAGGATCAATTCACTAGTAGAAAATTCAACAATTCCTTCAACCAGTGCTGAATTATTCAATAAGTGAACAGAAATGGTGACAATTTTCTATTTTTCTGGATATATGTAATTAACACATGTTTTTTTCAATGATGATACAATCCAGAGAATATAACTGCTATCAATACTACTAGCAGACCCATGCCCACTTCATTGGGCGTTAACTATTTCTTTATTTATATATTCACGGGCAGGCCCTATTCAGTTAACAATAACAATATTACAGTGCTATAAGTGTAGTGGAAAAAATAAAGAGGTTTTAAAGAAGGTTATATGAATGTTACAGTTACAAATGAGTAGGATAACATTGATATCAAACGCTAAACACAATACAAAAACTCAAGACGAAAGTATCACAAAGCTATGTCAAATATATGACTTTTGAAGTGCGAAACTGATATATTAAAAATTTGGAGATCATCCAAGGAATTAGCTAATCGAAGAGTAATTATAGCCCTATTCGAGTTCGCAATAAATACTTATCTAGGACGGTTCAAAATAGTCATCCACCCAATGATTGTAGTATAATCGAGACAAACCCTTCACGCCTCAACAGACATACTATTTCGAACCATTTCTGGACTGTTTTTGTTGTGAACCCGAACACATCTTATATTTTGTAGTTCCTAGTACTAAGTTTCATCATGTTCATCACAGCTATGCCTTCTGGGTACACTCAAAAGCCGAAAATGTTATAAAACCCCCTTTTTATTTCGTTAGGCGATGAATCTCAATAAAATACGAAACACGTCTTCCATATGTTAAAGGATGTTTCTGCAAAATTTGAAGTAGATTGGACCTAGAAATCATCTAGTCCCATACGAGCTTTACCCTGTTTTCCCAACCCTCTTAGGGGTGGAATTTCGGAGAATTGAATATATCCAACTCATATTTTATTCTTCAACAATTTTTATCTCCGATGGTAATTTTACTACACTACATTGATTCCTTATCAAGAATTGTTCTTTATGCAGTGGAGAGATCATAACCTAAGTTATCTAAATCTTACTAAAAAACGAAAGCATGTCAAAAATGTTTCATTATTATCAGCATGAAAACATGGGCGTCGCTACGGAGGTGAGAGGGGTAAACAGAATATAAACCGGATAATTCAGTGGTCTGCAAAAAATATTATTTTTCTCTCCTTCAGATTTTATGCATGTTTTATGATAATGTCAACATTTTTGAATAGAAATCTATAATGAAAGACTACGAAAGACTTAGAAATTTTTTCAAATTTGGGTCATTCGTTAAAAAATATAATGCGATATTGAATAAACTGTAGCTACAATATATTTCGCTGAAATCGTTCACTAAGTTCATCTAATACTGCGCCAAGAGTTTTGGAAAAGAAATCCGAGTGAAAGTCTGAAAAATCAAGGGTCATATTTTACAACCCAAAAATAATATTTACCTTTCATATCAGAATAATGTTCTATATCTGATTTTATCTTGCTCTATAGTTGAAAAAACGAAAATTTTTCTTTATTGTTCATAACTCATCAAAATATTCAATGGTAATACCACGAGTCCTTCAAATTTAATCGATAAATTTTCATTTTCCACAAAAACTTTTTTATTTGGCAAAAGTATGAAAACAGACCGATTGATAAAATCACGAGTCCGTAGGACGAGTGATTTTATCTAATTCGGTTTTTTTAAATGCTTTTGCCTCAAAATAAAAAAGTTTGAGTGTTTCGAAAATGAAAATTTATCCTATTAAATTTGAAGAACGAGTTGTATTTGGAGAGATTATTTTTCGAACAAATAGAAGGAAGAACAATTTAATTGATCAGTATTTCATTTACATAAGAAGGAACGGAGAATAGGTGAAAATTTTACAAATTTGAAATGTCAAACAACGATGTATGCCCTCTATGATCCAGAAGAGATATGATACTTACGCATTGAATATGATCATGCTTGCTGACGATACCAAGAGATGGCGTCACACCTCATTGTACAAGGTTGATAATTGAAAATTTCTTATGAGATGAAAATCACGCCAGAAGGAACATAAAATCATTCGTTATGTCGTTGTATTAAAATCTTCATACAACGGTTTCTTCTCATACAACAAAAAATGAATTGTATTTAATAAAAACTAATTGTACGCCATCTCCATTTGAGTTGAGGAAACCTTAAATATTTGAATCGGTCGTTCGCTATGTCTATCATAAAGTTGGGGTTATGAGCTATTTACGTGTTTGAGGTGTTCATTGAAATGTGTTATGTTATTGTTAAGCTGAAAAAGTGAAAAGTGAATGACTATTGATAATAAGGTAACTCTTCATTCATGATAATTTATATAAATATGAGCCAGTTCATTAGAATCGATGCGGTAAACCTTATAGTTTTGACAGTTCAAAGGTAAACAACGTTTTATCGAAACAATCGAAAGGACCAGGCAGTTTCATCGGTATAATACCCAATGATTGGCTAGACTAACCATAGAATAACCCGCTACTATTGGTTGAAATGCCAAAAACGTCACATTTTGACAAGTGAAAAAAATAATCGGTATAAATTGAAAAACATATTCACTTTACAACTTTTTAACGTACATCACAACTGCTGTGACGCGAGCATTGATAAAACGTTTCCTAGTGATCAATTACCCCAACATCAAACTGATATTTTTCGCTAGCAAGGATAGCATCTTCAGAAGAAAATTGATACTAGTAGTAGTAGTAACAATTTTCTTCTCCTGAAGATGCTAACCTCATTATCGAAACACGCGTCGAGTGCAAAAATATCAATTTGGTGTAATTGATCTCAGGAAAAGTTCCATACCAAAGGTTTAAATCTCATCGTTTATATGCAATCATTGGTATCAAAATATCGTCTAAAAAAATACATAATATTGAGCTATTGAGAAAATCATAAAAAACGTGATTGCAAAAAATGGAAAGCCTATTTGATTTTATGATGTTAAACTCCTTCTATTCATCATATTCTGATTGGAAGAAGGATTTTGTTGTAGACCAGTGATAATCATTTAACGTTTCTCATGTGTTGAGGAATTATGGAACAATAATGATTGTTTTTTCGTTGAGTGCAGTTCGTTGTGCATATACTGTCGAAATATAAGAATGGGCAAGTTGAATTGGTTGAATAATCAACCAAAATTGATCTAACACATGTGAGCTCCTTGAGATTTCTTTCTTGCATCTGTCTAAATAAAAATTGATATACTTGTTCACCTGCACCATCTTAATTAAAGACAGTGTTTGCGCTATTCCCCGCGTAATTTCAAAAACAAACTCTCAGACTGAGACACACGAAAGGCAAATAGTTGTGGTTTAGCGCATAGCAGTGAGTAGTGACTGGAAGTGATTCGTTAGACCTGATAAATATTCTTGGTATTCCAACGACGAATCTGAGTTAACTTCCCTAACACTACTAATGGAAGGGCTCAAATCGTCGACCCTAAATCTTGGTGTTTCACTTTCTACCCCGATGAGGGATTTGATGAGGAGATGTCATTAGTTTGTGCCACGTGAACTGTTCATAGTGAAGATATTTGATATTTCGTGAATAATTGAATGATGTATTGAAATCATTTGTTACTCTTCAGTACATAGTATTT